>JAQQZY010000014.1:28078388-28092215 GCA_030068375.1 Ostorhinchus rueppellii
TTAGATTAGCCCATTAACCTATCAGTGCATGTCTTTGGATTATGGGAGGAAACCGGAGTACCCGGAGAAAACCCACACAGACATGGGGAGAACATGCAAACTCCACTGTATGACAAAATGATAAAAAAAAACTAATAAAAACTAAGTGACAAAAAATAATTACCTGTTTCTCTGAGAGAGTGAGCTGACAAAGAGTTCTTTTCTCCACATTCTCTCTGAACTTGATGTAATATAACGACTCTGCCATCCTGTCACCGTCCAAAACCTCTCCCAGACTCAGTGACTTGTGGTGCACCTGAGGGAGTGGGAAAACAGGGTGGTGGAGAAACACAAACCATTAATTTCCAAAAATTCTCCTGACATCGCAGCAGGTCATAGTCCAAGAAGGTTGCAGTTAAGTCATAAGCACACAGAGCTGGTTATAATGACATTTTATCAGTGTTTGCTGCTGTAATATAAACAGAGCTATTTAAACACCGTGTAAGCATGGGTAATAAGTTAGTGCTATTGTAAAAGACAATAACTCTTTCAAAGTCTTTCAAGTCATAAATTAAACCTTAAATGTAAGAACACTTATCTTGACAGCTATGATTCCTTAACAAGGACTCTTAAATAGTTATTTCATGGACCTCCACCATCTCAAATGAGAGCACTTAAACACTCATTTAGGAGACATTCAGATGTAATATGACTATTTAGGTGTCATCTATAAAAAAATGTCTACATTCAGTATGACTAAATACTCTCAAGCTCCCCTGTGTATGCACAGTGAGTCAGAACAAATACTGACCTTCTCGGGCCTGCAAACAGGCAGGGTGTAGTAGTGATATGTCTCCTGGGGGTTATGATAAGGGCCCACTTTGTTGACATAGAGAGTCACGTTGTCCCCCTCTTTGTAGCCCACTGCCCAGCCTGAGAAAAAGCACAGGATCAAGACGCAGTGCAGACCCATCGTCCTCTGGCAGCCACCTGGCAGGTGTCCTATTCCACGCTGCATAACCCCTGTTGCAAAGACAGACAGATCATCAGTGCATGTGGAGCATTTTTTTTGTTTTGTTTTTTTGTTTTTCACTACACTGTCTTCATAAGATGATAAATAGAGCCCCTGTCCAAACAATTTAAGCCGCATATGTGTGAATGTTTATGCCAAGATGTATGAATGTGGGGCTTGAAGCAGTATTATTCCTATAATGCACAACGGGAGGAAATCGGGTGACAATCATACAGAGCTGTGAGACACTGTGTAACCACTTTGAATAACAATGTTCTTCATCAGAGTACAGGCTTTGTTTGAGCTTGGACATAAATGAGCTCTGTCAGTCTCTGTCTGCTTGTTACGAGTTTGTGATAAGGTTGTTCAAAGATGCTGCTTCGGGCATCTATTTTAGACTTTACTGCACAGTCCTTAGTGTATCGATGTAAAAACTATATTAAAAACATATATCATGTATACACTAAACCTGCAAGTTGATATGTATATCTCTGCTCACTATTAAAATGTCACAGTTATGGTTTCTATTTTACCTCTTGGAAAGCAAGAAATGAACAAGCTGCCATGTTGTGGCTTCACAGTTTTACAGACCAGTGATTTGGTCAAAAATCTTGTCACAGTTCCTCGACTGTGGTGCAAACACCTTTACTGTTGCAAACAGCAGCACAGGTTTAAATGGAATTCAGTTCATTCAGCCCAATAGAATGTTATATTCTGAAGTGTATCTTCTTGCTGCCAAGTGTTGTTGAAACATATACATAAAGATGGGCAACAAATTAAAGGGTACTGTGTAATATGTACTGTGCCTTGAGAACAGCTTCAGTTCATCTTGGTTATAATTTTACATATATGTGAATTCAAGAGGAGAGATGACAACCATTCTTCCAAAACACATTTCTATAATTTTTGGTTTGATGATAGCAGCAGAATCAAAAATCTACTACAGGTGTGAAACATGAATGATAAGTTTTACCTGTGAACACCATTTATTTTTTATCTTTAATCAAACCCCTGATTCATCATGCTCTTTGGATGAATACACGGTCATCCTGGAAGAGATCAAACAGTATCAGTTATCTTTTTTTCCCTATAATTTCAGTAAGCCTGGCAAGAAATAAAGATCACTATAATTGTTGATTATTTTGTGATGAACTGATTTGTTGTTTGTTCCATATAGATAGATAGATAGATAGATAGATAGATAGATAGATAGATAGATAGATAGATAGATAGATAGATAGAATTGGAATTTGGTTTAACAGCTATACAATATCAGTTGACTGCGTTTGAGAAAATAAGTGAATTTAATGACGTGAATAAAAAAGCCATGACGTTTAAATATTTTAGTACTTGACTACTCGTCTTAACTTCCTTACCAGAGCAGAATATCCGGTTTAATTTTATCCACTGATCTTAGCTATAATAACAGCAGAGACAGGCATTTCGACTAAACCGCCCTGTTTGGTTGATTACTGTAAAGGTAAAGGATAGGTCAGGTGTCTCAATGTCAGAAAAGCAGAATACAGCCCATCTGTTTGGCAAGTTATTGCTTCTAATGAGGAGCCTCACTCAGATTCATGTAAATAATCTACACAAACACAGTTGAAATCCAAAAACACACACTGCATTTTTATTTCTGAGCCCTGGCAGTACATTAGGAAGAAGCTGGAACATGTGCCATACCAATTTCACTGCTGTGTTACTTTAATCCCGATGCTGCAGATCCAATAAAACCTGTCTGTCCTCCGGATTCCACGGGCTCCAGGCCCCGACTGTCTCCTCTTGACTCCGGTATGCGCCGATACTGGAGCTGTGTTCAAGATTTACAGCTAAACATTATGGAAATGTTTGACGCGACATTCCATCGTGTAACATATGCATCACGTGCATATCCAAATACAAAGAGTACTTTTATTGACATAGGAGTCGGTTAGAAGACGGGGTCCGACTCCACGTCACCTTAAAAAATAAAAATAACGTCGACTCTGTTGAGTTTTCCGGAGTGGGCGGAGAAATTAAAACACACCTCCCGTCACAGTACCGGGTAATGGCAGCTGGAAATACTTATCACTTGGAATCAATTTCGAGAAAATGTCGTTTATATCCGTGGATCAATGTGTCTTAGAATCAACATCTGTGCGGTGCGAATCCGTACCTGAAATTATTTTTGCTGTATTGACCGGATTTCCTTCAACCTCATTGAGCCAATGAAATGTCCTCGCGGTGCTTCCTTGTTATGACTCAGACCTGATTAGACAAACCTGCACTATCGATGCACTCTTTATCCGTTTCCTTGCTATGGGTCGATCAATAAATCTACACGTAATGCCTGATTTTTAATTTCCCGCGAAACGCAGGCATACATAATACCTTGCTACTGTACCAACTAACTCCAGTGCACCAGCTAACTGGTAAGATTTTTATCATCACTATAACCGTTAATTTTGAAAATCTATCAGGATGCTCGCATACAGTGTCCACTAGTGATACTTGCGCTGCGAAGGGGAGTAGTTTTGTTGCAGCGTTTTAAAGTAACTGCAAGTTTAGCTTTTTGCGGCAAAGTTAAGCTAGGTTAGTCGTCTGGACATGTCTGCCTTATGGTAACTGCACCATCTTAACATAGCTGTTTTTTTATCCGAGACATATAGTTTTTTATGGAACTATCCTTTTATAAAACATTATAAGATTTAGATGCTGAAGCAAATGTTATTTTACAGGATATTAATCCAGCGAAAGGAAAATAAGTGCTGGAATGTTGTGTCTTCACCACGTTGGTTGTTATTTTTTCTCCTGTTTAGAAGTGTCCTTGTTAGATGTGTTTCCAGTGAGGGAGTCGGTTCAACAAACAAATCAATTCAATTCAAATGAAAAACGTATGGCATTCATTCTAAGTGTTGAAAAGGGTGAAATCGACAGCATCTATGCATGTTAATTAAATATTGTAATGCAGAAAATGGTTTGACTATAAATGCTGTTTTTCTTAAATAACATTATTTTACCCCAGTGAATGAAAAGGAAAGGGAAAACCCATCTGTCCCTAAGGTGATTCCCTTAAATAAAAGTTCAATTTCGCTCACTAGTTTTGTTGTTTTTAAATATAAATGTGGATGATGTTGTTTTTCTTCTGTCTTTGTAGTAATTCTATAAATATGTTTGTTAGATTGATGTTATTAAACCAAAAACAATGGATGTTAACATTATGATTATTTCATTATTATATTCAGAACACACACACGTTGTAGGTTTTGACATTACTGTCATACATGAGCAAGACAAAAATGAAAGGGTAGATGATGATGAAGGAAGAAAGTACCTCCTTAAGTAACACCTCACATTTTTCACTTTTAATTCAACCCTTTGGATAAGGCTGTATTTTTTTTCCTTTCTTTTTTTTTCTTTTTTTTGGCTAAAATATGTTTTAAACATTGGATGTAGCCACAACTTTGGCTTTATGGCATAAGTTCCTCCTGTGGCAGAAGTATTTAATTCCCAAGGTGATTCATGGTGATGCATGCTCACCAAGTGTCATAGCTACATTTTGCAGCACTTTAACAAACCATTTTCTTCTGTATTTCAGATATTGGAGATTTCATTGTAACCATGGGAATACACGGACTTGCTAAACTGATTGCTGACCATGCGCCTGGTGCCATAAAAGAACAAGACATCAAAAATTATTTTGGTAATGGCTGCATTTCTTTTCACTGGCAATATGTAAATGGTTGTGAGAGATATTTGATGTTAGTGTGTTTTGCACATGCTGATTTATTACATGCTTTTAATTTTATAGGCAGGAAAATAGCTATAGATGCCTCTATGTGCATCTACCAGTTCCTGATTGCTGTGAGACAGGATGGAAATGTTCTACAGAATGAAGATGGAGAGACAACAAGGTGTGATGCTTTTACTTTTCACATAGTTTTCACAGTTGTTGGCACCTTGCTCCTAGAGTGATTGTTTTGGGTTGTTTTTATTTATTTATTTATTTTTATGTATAACCAACTGTGTTATTCTTATTTTACTTCTGATACATGCACATTAAAACAGTGCAACACAGTGGCAACTTCACCATCCCAAACCAGTAGAATTTTTATGGACCATGCACACTTGCCTCTAACAGCTCCATATTAATTGAGTGAGATATCATCGCTCCATTTTGGGATGTTCAACATAAAGACAGCATCTTTGTGGCAGCAGTGACACTTTTAGGAGAATACAAATTTTGTAGAATGGATGCAGTATGTTGAGTTCACTCTTTGCAACCTGTCTCTTTCTTGCAGCCACCTGATGGGAATGTTCTATCGTACAATTCGCATGCTGGAACATGGTATCAAACCTGTGTACGTGTTCGATGGCAAACCCCCACAGCTCAAGTCAGCAGAGGTGAGTCTGAGAGGCTCTGATTGCCACTGGAAGGCCTGCTACTGTTTGATAAAACAGTCATTCTCGTCTTTATAGTTTTTTAAATGTTTGATCTCCTATTTAGAATAGGAATAATAGGTTTTTACTGTATACCTTGTAGCCTCTGTTTCTTAACCACTACTCTTAATCTGTTGCCTTTTTCATCTCAGCTGGAAAAGAGAGGAGAGAGGAGGGCAGAAGCTGAGAAACTGCTCGCTCAAGCCCAGGAGACAGGTACAGTTAAAGCTTTTTACTCTTTAAATAAACAGTGAATGGTGCCAGTTCCCTGGCTGTGCTGATACAAGTGAATGAATAACTTTCTGTTTGATGAAATCTAGCTGGGCATTCAAACCAGTTTGAACTGAATGTATTGATGGATGCAAAAATAATATAGTTTGTTTGTTTGTGAAGGATTGTAAACACATTTTTATTTATTTTTTTGGTTGTATGTTTCAGGAGAACAGGAGAACATTGACAAATTTACCAAACGTCTGGTTAAAGTCACCAAGCAACACAATGATGAGTGCAAGAAGCTCCTGACCCTGATGGGAGTGCCCTACATTGAGGTTTGAAGAAGATTTACTGTATTGTCTCTGCTGAGTTCAGTTTTATGAATATTTGGGGATCTATTAACAATATGGCAGTGTTAACCAAAGGGCTAATTTTCAGCTGTTGTTCTTTTATCCAGTGAAACAACATTAAAGTTGGCACAGAGAAAGCAAACAGAATATATTGGAAATCCTAGTGGAATGACACAGGCAGCAAGTCAATTAATGTAAAACAGTGCCCTACAGACAAAGTTTATCAAAGGAATCAGGAAAAAAACAATTAAGAAAAAAAAGGATCGAACGCACTCTTTCACAAAGTTTTAATGAATCAGACATATACTATGCAAAGAGAATCTAAAGAGTTGCTAAAAATAGTACTCAGCATTGACACAAGAAGTCAATAGATGGTAAAGAATAATTACATGACATAAGAGACATAGGAAGGAGGACACAACTGTGACTGTGAGCCTTTTCTACATGACCAGAAAAATCCCATAAGTGGGAGTAATCAGATAATTGTTATAATCATATCTGGCGTTTTTACATACAATTAAGAAATTAAAATGTTAGAAAACGGAAGTGATGTACAATAACAGGAAGTTTGACCCTACCATCACTAAGTATGTGCTTGGAAAGACATCCAATAATGGGCGGAAGTAAGCCTGCAACGGAATCCTAAACCAGGATTTTTCGATCACATTTCTTAAGTGTATGTAAACGTATCGGATGTGATTATTACAATTATCTGATTACTCACACTTATCAGATTTTTATGGTTATGTAAACGGGTTCAGTGACAGAAAGCAGATGAAAGAAGCATTGAAAGATTACATATGATAAGTCTGATTGCTGTTTCACTAAGTTAATTTTATGTATGTCTTGCATGTTTATTAGAAATGTGTTTCATAACTGAAACACACTTATTATCAAGGATGTCTGGCCAAAGGATGCTTTCTTCCTTGAGACATCAATGTGTTTACTTTTTTTAAAAAAAAAAAAAATTATAGCTATAAAACAGTCGGCGACACGGTGGTGCAGTGGTTAGCACTCACAGCAAGAAGGTCCTGGGTTCGATTCCCGGGTGGTACCTTGGGACCTTTCTGTGTGGAGTTTGCATGTTCTCCTCGTGTCTGCGTGGGTTTTCTCCGGGTACTCCAGGTTTCCTCCCACAATCCAAAGACATGCACTAATAGGTTAATCGGCTAATCTAAATTGCCCATAGGTGTGAATGTGAGAGTGATTGTTCGTCTCTATGTGTCAGCCCTGTGATGAACTGGTGACTTTTCCAGGGTGTACCCCGCCTTCGCCCTTAAGTAGCTGGGATAGGCTCTATGTGACCCTAGTGAGAATATAAAACAGTCAATCTCTGTGATAACATTTGTTGTAAAGGACAGTTCAGTGCAGTGAAATGTAACTGGATGTGTATGTGCTGTAGGCTCCGTGTGAAGCTGAGGCCAGCTGTGCCGCTCTGGTTAAAGCAGGGAAGGTGTTTGCCACAGCAACCGAGGATATGGACGGACTGACCTTTGGGACCAACGTCTTGCTCAGACACCTCACAGCCAGTGAAGCAAAGTAATGATGAATCTGCATTTCTTGTCATCTTGTCTGGTAACAGGTTGTTGTGTTTGGGGTAATAATAATGATGGATTAGATTTATATAGTGCTTTTCTATTTTACATACATTTCAGTTAGGGTCAAAAGTACTTACATTAGATCCATTATTCATTCATTCTGACATTCACACACTTGTAGTGGTGAGCCACATCTGGGTCAAAACTCAGTGATCTCCCGTCAGAGAGTGAACTTGAACTGATTGCCATCCCAAGGTTTTATTTCAATATAAAGTAGCTCCTTGCTGTGGATAATCCCATATGGTCCAACTAAAGCAAAAATGAATTTAATAGTAAAAATGCGGGTCGTTTAGCAACACTAATCTGTCAAAATGTCTCTAAAATGTCCAATCAGAGAGATTTTGAATACCGTGCTTTGACCCATCTGTTGCCACAGCTGCCCTGGGGTAGACGTCACTAGCGTCACTACCAATCTGCTCCAACACCCCCTCTGTCCACCACCAAACATTCATACGTGGTCATACATCAGTGTGAGTGCTGGGCGTGCTGCTTACTTAATGTCGTCTGATATTTGCTCGCTGTCTTGGTTCAGATGCAGGGTGTAACTGACACCGGGGCTCATGTTTCATTGGATAACTTTCACATTCACACAGCCACAGAGGAGCTTTTGTAAACAAATAAAATGGCTTCTGCTGACATGCAGCTCTAAATGCACCATCCCGTTTACTTCATAAACTAGATGCATTTTCTGTAGCACGATAGAAAACAAATGCACTTAAAGTTACTATTAAAGATGCTGTTTTGGTTTATTTTTTGCTACAATTATAAATCAGTCATTGGTTGTAGAACTGTCTGCACCTGTTGATAAAGTATTACTCTGGAAATCAAAAACACTTCCAGAAAGGTCTCATTTGAGCTGATGCCAGACTACGATGAACTATCATGACTATAGTAGTTTTAATTTGAGTGGTTATGTTAGGTTTTATGTGGTTGGTGCTATGACAGTGTCCTACCACTTTTCACGCTATCTTGCCTGTAACTGTAACTTTAACCTTTGCTTCCTTTTCCTCTGTAATCTCATATTGAATCTTGAAGCAGATATTTGTTCCAGCTAAGGGAACTATACGTTTTGTCTTACAGTTAGTACAGTAACTTGACTCTGATAACTGTCTTGGAAGAGAGGATCATATGTCTAGTATTGTAAATTATCATCATATTCATGACATTTAATAGCCATATATTCCTTATTAATACACCAGGTATGTCATCCTTTTTTTTTAAGGAAACTTCCTATCCAAGAGTTCCACTTTAGTCGTATGCTGCAAGACATTGGCCTGACCAATGAACAGGTAAAGGTTTTTATTCCTGTGTAGACTTGTAATGAGAGTATATGTAGTGGTTGTGAAACTGAAACAGGGATCCCTAATAAAAACATCCATGCTCCGAAGACACAGTCTACATAATTATTTTTATCTCCTGAATATGATGTAAAGGCTCACTCTTAATATACGACCAGTTTTGTGATATAATAACATTATCTTTGCAGACTGCTGCATGTGAAGTATTGCATCTTTTCAGATTAAACACTGGTGAAGTACCTGATTTGGCCATTTCAGTGAATATCCACGCTGTATCACGACATAACCCTCCTGAATTGGCGTTCAAAGTGTTTTTAACACTTTGATGTATAACCATGAGTGAAGCCTCTATACTTCTTGACCCAGAAATAGGCTGAATGAATGTGCAGAGAAACAAAAATACAGCAAATCACAGGTGTTGATTCACACAGTTGTAGTGATTTGCAGTAGCATTACAGAAATGGCAGATTTGTAAGTTTATGATCACAGACCACCTCCACAATTATTACAAATCATATAAACAAACACGTAAAACTAGGCATATATTTTATTTTATTTTAATTTTTTATGCTTTTATTAATTTGTATTTTGTTTCTAGTGTTCTGTACAGCACTTTGGTCCACTGTGGTCGTTTTAAAGTGCTTTATAAATAAAGCTGAAAGTTGGATATATCAAAACCCCTTCATGTGCATTAAGAAAAGAGCAATGTTATGGACAACGTGCTGTAGAGACAATATTTTAACCTGATCTTTTCCTGCTAGTTCATAGACCTGTGTATTCTGCTGGGCTGTGACTACTGTGGCACCATCAAGGGAATCGGCCCTAAGAGAGCCATCGACCTGATCCGACAACACGGCAACATCGAGGAGATACTAGAAAATATTGACTCCAGCGTACGTCCATATGCCACATTACTGGACCGGATTTCAGCAGAGTGCTTGTCCTTTTTAATTATTTGTTTGTTTGTTTTTCTCCATGTAGAAGCACCCTGCTCCTGAGGACTGGCTGTACAAAGAGGCCAGAGGTTTGTTTATGAGCCCAGATGTGGTGGATTGTTCCACTGTGGACCTGAAGTGGAATGAACCAGATGAGGAGGGACTGATCCAGTTCATGTGCAACGAGAAACAGTTCAGGTGAAACATGAGCTGTTGGCTTTTTTTGCACTTGTGTTATTTATATGTTGAGTTTTTCCCTCCTGTAATAATAGACGTGTGATGTTTTTTGTAGTGACCTAGTATGTTTTCAGTATTTGACCACTGGGCTGCAGTGTTGGCCACAGATGTGGAGTTTCAGTTTCTTTGAGTCTTTTTATGTGTGATAATGTGAAATGTAGCCGCTGTTTCTGATATTTGCTTATTTGTTGTTCTGCATGATGTTGTTCTCAATCTTTTATGTATGATGGGTTTTTTGGTAATGGAGAAAACATTAAAAAGCAAATAAATGAAAAATTCTCTGTGCGCAGTGAGGACAGGATCCGTAACGGCTCTAAAAAGATCATGAAGAGCCGTCAAGGCAGCACACAGGGACGGCTGGACTCCTTCTTCACCGTCACCGGATCTCTGTCTTCCAAACGGAAGGTGAAGTCCAATTTTTTTCTTTTTTTTCTCTTTTTTTTTTTTTTTATTAAATACTGGTGTAGCATATTATTACTGACAAAACAAACCAATCAAAAGCAGGTTTGTGGAATTGTACCAAATATAAAATTAATAGCTTAATATTAATAAAATGAAATAATACAACAATGAAATAGAAATGCACACAATGCTTAAAAATGATTAAAGTGGTTATATGTGGTATTAATATTCTAAACTCAACAGTAAGGGGCAAGTTGTATACTTTATCACTCACTGAATAAAATGTAAAGCTCATTGTTAACAACTGTATTTTTATCATACTTTACATTATAGTACTGTTAGTTTAGCCACATCCATAGTATCACAAATCACCTGTTTTCTGTACAGTTTATGTCCTTTCTTTCTCTTTTTTTTTTATACAGTTAATGGGACATAGTGGAAAGAAAGGAAACAAACATCAAATAAAAGACAAATCAGAAAATAAACAAAATAATAACAATTGCAACATATTACAATGTCAAAGATAATAAAAGTAAAGAGCAGCTAAACTATATATAGATTGATTATGGATGATTAGAAAAAGGGAAAGGAGGGTGAACGAAAGTGTGGGGCGGGTGTGATTATAATGATGATAATAACACAACAGTATATAGTAATAATACTAATAGTCTAATTTGCCAGTATTACTGTGGTACAGTTTGTGTTCTGTTTGGAATCGAACAAACAACGTCAGAACTGTCAGTTTAGTTTGAACCATTGATGAACAAATGGCAACTTGGTAAAAAGAACATCACACAATACCTTTATACCTTAATAAGCCTCATAATCAAACTCACATATGTAGAAGAAACGCTGTCATTTCAGTATCAAACTCCGTTCTTTTAATTTAGAGCTGTGTCCAGTGGTGAAAACAACAACAACAGTGATTCTAACTTGTGTCACTTTCACTATAAAAGTTCTGTCTAAACAGTTTTCACTTTCTGATATTTTGGTCAAAGCCTCTCAGTTTCCTCACCGTGGGAGACCAGCAGAATGATTCCCTACTTGTTCTAGTGGTCACATAAATCCCCAGGCTCTTTGGTTTAAATTAATTTGGCTCATCTCTCTACAACTCAATGCATCAGTGAAATTGAACTCAAAAGTTAAAGCCAAATTAACTCTATTAAAGTGTAAATATGTAGCAAATATCCATAATCAGCCACTTTGCTGTGTGGAAAAGAAGCACATACATGTAAAAACTGTAAATGTCAAAGTGAAGAAAACACATGCATCTGTAAGTACAGTCATGTTGGTTTTAAATGTACTGTCAATACTGTTTTATCAGTTCCACTAATTTGTTGTATTTTCTTATAATTCTTAGGAACCTGAGGTAAAAGGATCGGCAAAGAAGAAGCAGAAGACCGGAGCCACACCGGGCAAATTTCGGAAGGGCAAATAGACTGAACAAACCCTTTAGATCCATCTACTAAGATAAATAAATAAATATAGAACATTAAAAAAAAAAACAACAAGGTCCCAGATGTGGGTGATGAAAATGATACCTGGAACGAACAGCTGAACTGTAAATGTTACATGAAAATGATCTGTGGAAGTCAAACATTAAAGCTGGATGTGTTTTATTAAGGGTTTATAAGGGTTTTTAAGTGTGCTTACTGTAGTGGAATTAAAGAAATGAAGCTTTTTTTTTTTGTAAAGAAATGTCATTTGCCTTTTTCTTGACAGCAAGTATGTCTATCATTAATCATATTTGTTAAATACATGTGACTTTGAAAGACCAAATCCCTCTTCCTATACAGAGTATTTCACTTTAGTTTTTCGTTTTCATCTGCAGCCACATACACTGGCAGCAGGAAACACTAAAGAGTCTATAACAGGTGTAGGGATGTAACAATGAAAATTTCATATCACTATTATTGTGACAGGAATTTTCATGGTGTTGAAGTATGATCAAAATCTTCAGAAACTACTTATATGCACACTGAAATAGTTTAATCAAGCTTTATGTTGGGGGGAGGGTTGAAACGCACAATATACTTTCTGTTGGCAGAAACATTAAAATATTAACGTAAACATAAGACATGCAAATGTGCATTAAAGATGGCACCTAATGGCCATAAGAGGTAACTGCACTTTCTGCAAATTGTGGGTATGAACCAAGAATATTTTTCTTTACATTGAGCGCTCAAGACTAGATCTAGTCTTCCAATTTAAGAACTGGTGCAGAAAGAACACTTTCACTGTTTTATGTGTCAAACTCTGTTCAGTTCAGGGGCCTCATACAGCCCAATATGACCTGAAAGTGGTCAGTCCAGTAAAATAACTTCAAATAAATAATGTCAATCCCAAATTTGAATTTTTTTAGAGTGAAAAAGGTAAAATTAGATTTAGGAAAAGGTTTATGTATACAAACTATCCCTTTAAAAAAATCAAAAATAGCATTGCCAACCATGAATAACTTGAAATTCCCCATGAAAAATAAGGGTAATTTTCGTGATATTAAGGCTCAGCTTCTCAGTTACACATGCATTACAACCTACAGATCACAGGTATAGTCTGGATGTGTGTATACTTTGTCCTGTTACACTTGAACTAAAATGATCACCCTAAACCGTTAACATCTTCAGTCTAATTTTTGCATTTCATAAATTCCTCCCACAGACTGGTTTTGGGCCTCGTCTACATGTCTATGTTTGACACCACCTCAGTCTTCGGTTACAGGTTTCTTAGAACACAAAACATCCACTGCAGAACAACTGACATCTACTTTTGACGTCGACTTTCTCACAGTGTTTAGTTGCTGAAGATGCGACTCTAAATGTGATGACCTACAACTTCTGAAAATAGGTTACTGCGGTCGAACAACGAGGGTGAAAAAAAGCATTTCTGTGTAAGGTACAATAGACCTAACTGAAGCAGGTTAGTTTCTGTGTTCTCTTAACGCCTGCACATAAAGTGTTAAGTACTTTACAGTTTTATTGGTGAGTACCACTTAATTTAATGTTAATCTTGTTTTATTTGCAGTTTTAAGTCAGATTTTAACCCTTTCATGCATACTGGTCACTACAGTGGACAGTTATTCTACAGCTGTTCTCTTATATATTCTTGATTTGTTATTTTCGTTCCATATCTACCAACACAGTGGATGCACCATCCCATACACTGTAATTCATACTATTAGTGTAACTTTGGTGTTCTTGATAAACCTGATCTGCACTAACATGTTTCAGTGTAAATCCATCGCTAATTGTTAATTTACAGGGTTGGGCTGCTCGAATATGAAAAAAATAAATAATATCACGATGTCACCGGTGCAGTGGTTAGCACACGTGCCTCACAGCAAGAAGGACCCGGGTTCGATTCCCGGGCGATCCTTGGGACCTTTCT
>JAQQZY010000014.1:28093272-28107521 GCA_030068375.1 Ostorhinchus rueppellii
AGACTCCTTCTCCTTCAGCTGCTGATGTGAGACTAGAATCCTGGGACTGGGAGGAGAATCTGTGGTTTGAAAACAAATATAGACATGAACTAAAACACATAAGAAACACCAGATATGGACAATGAAGACAAAGTAAGTTAACATTAAAACAATACATATAAAAAAACACAGGTATGTATATTATACATGTTTGCCTCTACAGTGATAAATACAGTGTAAACATCCAGATTATTTTCTTTATTTATTTTCTAATCACACGTTTACTGTGTTTTAATATTTATACCTTTTAGTCACAATCATAAGAAGTGCATCAGTTTCATTATCAGTTAATGTTCAAGTAAAAATTCATTTGGTTCATTTTTATTTTTACAGTAACTGATAAGATTAAAAAATTAAATTAAAACACAAAACTTACCTTTAACATTGATTTGAATTTGGTTACAAACAGCTGTTGCTCTGAATGGCCAGTTCATAATTCTTAAGAAATATTTGTTTGTATAATCTGTGGTTAAATTGGAAAACACAGTGGTGCAGTTTTTCTGAGTCAGGTCTCCAATAACATTCATTGGATATTTATTTTTAGTTTGACTGCTGTTAAAAATCACATTTGGGGAATTTTCTGAAAAGTGTTTGTTTTCTTTAATCCACACTGTATAGATGGGTTTTGTGTTGTCAAATTCTTGTCCTGGTTTATTCACAACACTAAAGCTACATGGGATGTATAAACAGGATCCACTCAGTGCCTCCATCTGTGTCGGTGCAGTCATGTAAAGGGCTGCCCTACAATCAGCCAAAGCACCTGGAAAAGTAGATTCACAGTGAATAGGAAATCAGGAACAAAATCTGCATAAAAATATTATCAACACAAAAATACTATGTTTGAATGTTAATATTTTCTCTTGACCTGTCAATAATTACTATTAACATCAATAATAGAGGATTTCCCTTTGGTTGATCATATTTTAATTGTATGTTTTAAATATTATAATGTTTGACTGTGAATGCATCACCTGATAGAAAGAAGACACTAAGTATCAGTTTCACACAGACCAACACTATGAAAGTCATTTCTAACATCTGGAACAAAAACAAAACATTTACTTAACCACAGATCTTTGATTCAGCACATGATGTAATTCAAGAAAAATGAACTTACTCTTTACTCACCAAATAAATTGACATGTAAGAAGAAACACAGCAACGTCTGGTGATTTTCTAGTTTAATTGCCAGTTTGTGAATTTCAGCTCAAGAGACAAACTGAACGACTTCTGTGTTGAACAGCTATTATTATATCAAACAGTTCGGAACTGGGAGGGGAGAACTTCCTCTTTGTTTACACCCGTTCATGAGGAAGTCATATTTATTTGCATCTTGAGAGCACCAGGATGCAAATGCTTGAAATTTTAATGCTCATCTTAAAAAAGAAAACAAAAAAAAAACACATGTTAATATTTTTATGTCATACTGATACAAAAAAAAGAAAATCATGGACTCAGTGATGAAATGTTAAACTGTTGTGTATTTCCAGTTTTATTTTCTTACTTCTTTTTACTGTTCACCATCACCACTTCACTTTACAAAAACAATTCCAGTCACAGATGATGGAGACCTCATATTTATACCCTATGTATGCAACAGAAAAACAACATTAAATGCTGTGGTAAAATAAGTCAACCAGATGGTAAAACATGTACATTTTAGTGATTTTGAAGGAAACATTAACTTGTATGATTGTCGAGTTTCTGGTCAGAAAGGGACAGAAGCACAATGAAGCATAAAATAGTGACAACACTTGAATTAAAGGGATGAGCATTTAAGATTCATTCATTTTCTATAACCATGGTCGCATGGAGCCTATCCCAGCTACTTCAGGGTGAAGGCGGGGTACACCCTGGACAAGTCTCCAGTTCATCACAGGGCTGACATATAGAGACAAACAATCACTCTCACATTCACACCTATGGGCAATTTAGATTAGCCGATTAACCATTAATTAAGGCATGTCTTTGGCTTGTGGGAGGGAGCCAGAGTACACGGGGAGAACCCATGTGGAAAGGTCCCACCAGTGCAGGAATCGAACCCAGGACCTTCTTACTGTGAGGCACGAGTGCTAACCACTGTACCACCGTGTCACCTACATTTGAGATGTTTTAGCTTTTTTTTTTTTCAATTTTCTTTACTCATAACGTCCTAATTTTTTAAGTATGACCGATTCTTCAGTCGTCTACATGTACCCATAAAGTATTTATACATGATATTTACATGAGTTGCATAAATATAATTTCTGCTTTAAAGCATTTGCCAGGGAAAAAAAACTTTAGGATTAAACATTTGTTTACAAAGTAAGCTCAGGGAGACACTGCATAATTTAAGTAGAAACAAGACTGAGTGTATAAATGTGCCATAAATGACCTGAGACATCTCATGATCATCACCAAAGTTGCATTTATTTGAGTTCAAGATGATGATGTACCATTAACAAGAAACACCAGTGCATAACTGTGGATTGAATAATGAATTCAGTGTAAACACTTTGAGTCCAGAGAATAGAAAAGAGCTATGCAAGTCTAATTTATTATTTGTAACGGACCGTGTATGAACCCAAGTGTAAAACCAGCAGACAGGAATAAGGTTTACAAGCAGATTTAATATAAAACTAGAAGCACTCAGAGAGTGCAGACCTCCGCCCCCTTGTGGCTGGCTGAAATTGCTGCAGCGAATGAACGAACAAACAAACACACGCACACACATTGATTGATTGCAGGGAAAAGATCTTGTCTATTAAATTAGATGAGCAAGACTGGAAGAACTGATACTGATGTGGGAGATGTGGAACTCAGGAGTTTGGGTCCGGCCACTGACCCCAACAATGCACCATGCATTTTCCAAATAAATGCATGGTGCAAATGTATACATAGTTTCTACCTTTACACAATGAGCACATGTCAGAGCTTGCTTTTTTTTTTTATTTTTATCAAGTATGTGTACACTGACTTACAGTAAGTGTTTCCCTTTGGCACCCCTGGGTATCAAAAGCAGTTCAATTCCTCACATTTGACAGAGGTGAACCTGAATGACAGCCACCAGGGCTCAAATGTTAACAAGTTGTGTGATTTTGTGAAGAGTCCAGACAACGAGATAAAGAGGTCAGTGAAGAGAGTTGAAGTCAGTTCATATCAGTGAACACAGTCTTCTGATCTCTTCTCTCATCAGATATAAATGGTCTATGTTCTAACCTAAGTGAACAGGACTGATAACCTTCACATCAATGGATCCGCAGGTCCTGACTAAGAAGACTCTAATTGGACTGTGTTACTGGGAGGAAAGTGGAACAGAGAGCTTCAACCAGCAGTGACAGACTCGCAGTCATGAAATAAGACAGGGTTCAGAGGCGGACTGGATTTTATTCATTTTTATCCAAAGTAGAACAACACAAATGCAAAGAACAAATATGGCTATTTGTGCCTGTGAAGCATACATTGTTTTACGCTGATCAGTTAATAATGTTCATACAAAAAAAAAAGATTAATATCCTACTATTTTCTAGGACCACTATCAGTCATAGGTCTTCAGAATCATCATCACTTTTTTCCCCATAAGAGTGCTCCTGTTGAGATACAGTACAGTATTTTACATTTATATTTTATGTCATATACTGATGGTCCTTTCATGCATGTTTGTACAATTACTTGGTTATATTTTAAGAATCATGAAATAAATAAGATTATTAATCAGAACTGAAAACCAAACAAAAACCCAAAACTAATGAGACTTATTCATTCCAGAGTGACTCCACATGGGAGAAGGGGATATACTTAATGAATTTATTATGGATGCAGCATCTATGTACAATACACGTTTGTGTCACACCCGTTCACTATTAGTTTTACTCACCTCACCTGTCGCTCCTTCTCCGCACACCTGTCACCAATCACCGCACACTATTTCAGTGCACTGTCTCCCTGATTCCTTTGTCGGTTTATTTTCTCGTCTGTCGTATATGCTCGTGCTCCTCTCCTCAACCTGCTCCATTCGACCAGGTATTGTCTTCCCCCTGAAGAACTCTGTTCCTGGGCTCTGGGTGTTCCTGCCACCCTGAAGTTGGACTGCGGCTTCCACTGCTTTATTCTCGTGTGTGTGTCTCCACATAATTTTCTGTTTGTTGGACTCTGCTTGTTGCTCAATAAAGAGCTTTGTTTGAACTTGTAAGCCCTGCTCCTGGATCCTTATTTTCCTGTGTGACAATTTGTGTCATGACTTTTTTTTATGAATATGTTTATATGACATGCAAATCTATTTATCTGATACTTCTCCTTTTATTCTATAGGTTCTTCTTTATTCCGTCCGGTAAATTGCAGCACTACAGAGTCCAGGAAAAATTTCCCCAGGGGGACAATAAAGTATATTTTATCTTTATCTTATCTTTATGACATGCAAGCCCGTTTCCGCCAGTGGAAAAAAAAAAAGATGAGATTTAAAAAAAAAAGTCATAATTACGAGATTAAAAAGTCATAATTATGAAATAAAGAAGTATTAATTACAAGATAAAAAGTCATAATTGAGATTTTTAAAAAGAAATAATTATTAGATAAAAAGTTGTAATTATGAGATAAAGTCATAATTACGAGAAAGGAAAATGGGCATGCGCTTCAGTTGTACCGACAGAGAAACTCGCAATTACGACTTTTTATCTCGTCTTTTTTCTTCCACTGGCGAAGGGGGCTTCCATATATCTTTATTATCTACACAAAACAGCACAGTGTATTCCATCTTCGTCGTACACGATCTTTGCTGAACCGCACAACGCCCTTCAGTTCCGCCCGAAAGGGAAATGACGCCAGTGCAGAAAATGGCGTCCGCAGAGCCTGTGGACCACTGTGGCTTCTTACCCTTTTAATTTGGAGCCGAACGGGGGGGTATCTACGTCTGGCTGCTGGGCGATAACATGGCAGTGCACCTCTGCCGACCGCTTCCTTGACTCCGGAATCGCACCCGCAACTTCATGTCCGAAGGAGCCAGAGCTGCCTGGTCGAAGAGGGGTTGTGGGGATTCGCGACGCCGAGGTGAGACGACTTAGCGGCTGAGCTAAAGCTGTCCTCCCCCGGTCGAGCATAGCCGGATTCTCGCGCCTCTTATCACGACCACTGACACCCTAGCCCCGGTCAGACAGCTGGAATTAGCCTAGCGCTTCAGCTGTTTGAGTGATAAAATGTCATAAAAGATTTTAATCAATAGAAATAACCGATAAAATGCCCGGATACAAGCGGGTGTGTGTTTACCGTTATGTGTAGCGGAAGGAAGCCTTTGTTTTGGGGCATTAATCTTAGAATATCCGCTCTTTATAGCTGATAAACGTATTATTTTAACTTCAAAAAGGGCCAATGAACAGAAGGGGACTCCAACCCGCTATGGGGGTGCCCATATCCGTGTTATTGTAATTTAACACGTTCGATACAAGACGGTTATCCGCTGCTTGCTAACGTTAGCATAGCATCTGCCTGCCTGTCCATCCGTTATTACTGCCCTCTGCTCCACTGTAAACAACACCAACACAAATCTGCACCTTTCACAAGCCGGTAATGTCATTACACAGCAGACTGACAACCTGTTGGCTTTCACCGTGTAGGAACTCTGAGAGTCACAGACTGATGGAACCTGTCTCCTTTCCTCTGCTTCCTAATGCTTTAAAGGCGTGTTAACATATTTTTCATCTTGTGCTGTTGTGATGTCTGAAATCTAATTGCAAATCCCGGTAGCCTGTAATTTGTCTAAAATAAGTCTTCCTTTTTGGCATTTTCTCAAACAAAAATAAACCTTTCACAAGTCTTGGAATGAGTTTGGTCAACCTTTAGCATCTTCTACATCATTTAGTCCATAGTAGAGCCATGTGGACTTGATCTGTACCTAGTTTATTGTAGTTTACAGTGACAGCTTTCCGGTTTTTGTTTTTTGGGGGGAGGATTTTCTCAAATAAAATAAAAGTTTCTAAATCCAAAACAACTTTTCCTATATTCAGTAGCGTGTAAGGTTCTGGTTCATCTGATGCACCTTGCTACCTGTATCTATCTAATTTGTTGTACATACTTCTCATCTGTAGTATAGAGTTAGCTTCTTTTTTTGTATATTTTAGTAGTTCTAGTTGTACTTTAGTAGCATATGTGTTTTAATATTTAATTCTGGAGCCTTGGCACATGTCTACCTTTTCTTTACAGTCTGTGTAATATTGCGTTTTTTAAACGGTCCCTTTTGCACAAAGTGTTTTGCTGCTAAATTGAACAGAGCTGCTAAACTGGTGTTCATTGTTCCTGTGACAGTGACAATAAAGATTTATTTTATTATATTGCAGCCTAGATTTGGAAAAAGCAATAAATTGTTGCTATTCACAACAAAGAAAAGTTTAAGTGGGTTTGAGACAGCATCAAGGCTTTACTTGAAATGTATGCCATGTTTTTACAACATTTAGAGGTGTGATTTATTTCCTTGCGATTTTGGAAGCTGGAATCTGTAGGATAACATTAGTGTTGTGATCTTCAGTCACTTTGAAGAGGTTTCCATTGTTGCTGTGGCTTAATAACTTGATGGGTTTGTTCACAGTTTTTGAAGACTTTCCTTCAACAATATTCAGAAGTTAATTTGTTAGAAAATCTGCATTCTTATCCAAAAGAATATTTAAAACTTTATCTGAAAGTTATTTCAAGTCTTTTTTTACAGCTAAATTTCTGTCTTTTACTCAGTTCATAACATATTCAGATATGCATTAGATTATAATTTTGATTTGATGTTCTCAATCAGTTATTTAGAGAACAAATTAAGAAATGTTCTATAAATGTACAGAATGAACAGATCAGAACTTATTTCAGTGTGTTAGCCATTTGTGGTCCAACTAATAATGATGATTAATAAAAACAAAAGTAGGTGAGAGAGACAATGTGAAATATGCCCTATATATCCATGGTGTCATTTGGATGGATGGATTAATATGAAGATTATTTTCCTCGAAGAGTAGCTTCCTTTTTTAAGGTTAATCAGTCAAAAACCTTTGTGCTCTTTTATAGCCTTGAGAGATTTATTCACCAACAAAACTGTCCAAGCACAGAAAATTCTGCCTCCTCCTTTGTCTTATGTTTTGCTATTTGTTTGTTTCTTCTATTAGAACCAGGGAAACATAAACACAGGAAATGCGAGCGGACCCTTAGCACTCAGACGTCAAAGCCTATGATCATTCGCCCGGGCTCCAAAAGGTAGGTTATCCACTCTGTAACATTGCATGTTAAATTTCTGTATTCTTTCCCAGAGAACATTTATAAATGTTTATGCTATAATAGGATAGATAAATATTTGAGCTATCTGGTGGGATGGCACACACAGGGCTGATGTTCCCTCAAGCACGATTTCCAGCTCTGTGTTCTGTTTCTTATAGTTTAAGTCACCGTTAACATGATCAAGGGTCAAGAAGCATCGCAATGTTAGTGCCACTGTAAAGTAATGATAGAGTTTTAAAGGATAAACCTAGTAGGTTTTGTCGCTTTTGTTATCATCAACAAATCCTATAGAAAAGACTTAGACTAGCAATGGATTTATCCTACAAACCAAAGGCCTAAGTTTGATCTAAACACTTAAGACATTTTTCTTAAAACATACTCAAACCAATTCGGTTTCATTACAGTTTACATTACACCAAAAAGCATATCAAATCTAAAATTATGAAGCAGCACCCTGAAAAAATCCCCTGCTTTTGCTTACAAAATGTTAAGTCACTTGTTAAAATACTTTGTTTACTCTCAATTAATCTCGTTATTGTTGCAACTCTGGTTACATGGTTCCAGATGAAAAATTTTCAATTAGCAGTACTGGTACTCCTTACTGAAAATTGTAGAAGCACTTTTAGTCTCACATAGGTCTGACACCATTCACTGTTCTTCTGCAAAAGTAGTAAAAGTTCACTGTATTGTTAAGCTAGTTTTTAAAATGACACAAGAAACAGCACCAACAAAAAAAAAAGTTGGAAGAGAAGTTTTGATGGGATGTTTGCATGAGGAATGGCATCATGGTATTGACATGGCTACATCCCTACATGAGAAATGCCACATGAATAGACACATGTCTTTGTCAAAACCGTCTATTTTCAGTGAACTCCCAAAACAACATCACTGGATAGTGAAAGGAAAGATAATACCCATCATTTCACTGAGCCAGAAATATTCACCTTTATTACAGCAGAGTACATCCAGTGAGTCAGACTAGAAAACACCTTGTATATCCAAACACAACATATTCTGATTTACTTTCTCACATTGCTAAGGAATGATTTGTAATAAGGTACACTGACTTTGCCCCATAAACAGTTGGATTTTTTCCATTTATTCTTCTGCGCTGTGGAGCCCCACTGTTGGTCTGAAAACTTAAATACACATTACCTAATTAATGCACACTAGTCGCTTTTCCATTGGACATATGTGCAAAACTTTACTGATATCTACTAAATCTTGAAAAAACAGAAGGGCGTAATGTAATTTTTTTTTTCATTAAATCCCAAATGCAATGATTTGTTTATTTATTATTGTGGGATGACACGAAGTCATTCCATAAACATAGAGACGAACGTAAATATCGGGTAAATATACAGATATACTGTACTGTCTTTTAAAACTGTTCTCCTTCACTTGTTGTATCATCCATCAACATCTGCTTTTTTATTCACCTGACTAGTTGAAAAGGATCTTTCCATTGCAGTTATGTGTGATATAACAATTGCGCTATACCTCCAAAAAGTCCCCTTGTCAGCTTAAAAAATTTAAATCAAAAAACGAGAGTTTGGGTGAAATTGTCAGTTTACCATTAGATACATTTTTATGTGCATTATATTTGCTCAATTTTAGGGTTAATGGAAAAGCAACTAATGACATATGTTTTCTGTAAGGAACAGAAAATAACCTTTTTTTTGTTTTAACAAAATAGCTCCTGGGTCTACTAACAAAAATCACTTTTTTAACCATTTTGGAGGCAGCAGGCTGCCAAGAGGAACTTATTTCTACTCTTTAAAAAAAGTAATGATCAATAAATCATTTAGGTGAATTCATTGCTGCAGTAAATCCTTCCCATGGGATTTGTTGATGACACAAAGCTTACAGATTAAGAAGTCCTATTCCAAACAAAAAGTAGAAAACTGTTTAGAACTATCAGTGGATTTGTGTGTTTTAATGTTGGACACTGTTTTCATACTGTTTCAAGTCCACTCCTTTTTAGTGACACAGCTACACTTTTTACAGTTTCTACGTCTCTGTTGAAAATGTTCAGTTTCCTCCCAACATGTTTTACTGTATGTGAAATGTTCATAAGTTTTAATTAAGTAAGTACATTTTATTTATAGAACACTTTTCACAGACAGGGAGTCACAAACTTAAAGAGCAGTTTCACAGTTTCAAGTGCAACATTTGCTTGATGTGCTGGAGCAGTTTTTTTTCCTCACTCCAATCTTTTCTAGTGTAAGAAATCGTGCAAAATGTATGTTAATTTGTTTTGTGCAAAATATCTACTGTATTCTTAGTGCTTTTGCTTTAATAGACAATATGTTTCCTGCAGACAAGAAAAGTAACAAAAGTGAAATTTGGTAAGTTAAGTAATTTAAAATCAATCCACTTGTCTGACTAGTTCTTAAATTACAGGTCTTCAACTAACAAGTCCACATAGTAGATTTCCCTGCTGTTAGATTGTTATCCATGTGTTTATGTTGAAATGTAACATATGAGAAGTGCAGAGACTGACTGTTGCATACACAACTTTGCCAAAATTATGTGCTGCATAATTTTGGATCTGTGGTGTATAATTACAGGTATTTCCTCATGTAGTTTGCAGACATTCATGCTTTAATGTGGCGGTTGTGTTGGCTTTGTCGTCCAGGTGATTGACGCTCAGAAAAAGGACTTTATTAGCATCTACTGGACACAAGGGGCACTGTCCTCTGATTGGCTCGGACAACCCCCTCTGACATGCCCGTGGCCAATCAGAGGTGAGTGTGCTGTGTGTGGGTGTGTTTGTGTTTGTTTTCATTTGCATTCCTAATGAATAATAGTGTGTGCTGTCTGACTGCCTGAAATTGAGAATGTTGCGGCTGTGTATTGTCATTAGAGCTGGATGATCTGGTCAAAAGATAAACAGACAATCTGATTCATGACATAAAGGACCATTTTTTCGTAAAAATGTTAAACTCAACCGGGCTTTACCACAGTTTCTTGAGGATGTTAGCAGTATGATGGATTTGTTTTTGTTGACTTAAACCTAATCGATTTTATAGCACTGTTTTTAGACCAACCTTCTCAGTTCACATTCTTGGCTCGGCTGCATGACATGGGCTTCTGGCTGCATTAACCGAAGACGAAGGTTGATTCAAAAATACTCTTCATTTACTAAAACTACATGCCATACAACTGAAAAAACACATTCAAAATTGTTAGATTATGACAAGTCAACAGGTTACAATTTGAATTTTTGTCAAACAAGCCGGTTCTGTGAGGAAACAATCTCAATTTTGCAATTTAGACATTTTTCACAGTTTTCAGGAAGCAAAACCCTGCTTATCAAATTAACTTAATATATTGTCCAGCCCTGCTTTAGACCCACATTCTACCAAAGTTATTTGGGCATGACCATCTTGTATAAACTTCAAGACAAACTTATTTTACAAAATGTACCCGTAAGCACATTTTTCAACTGAAATATGCACATTTTCATCTGTGCATTCAGAGCATCTTACTCCATTTACAAAATGAGTAAATATCGCCATTGTTCTTTGCTGATTCTGATGATAACGAATAAAATGATTGTGTTAAATAAGAAACTGTTTTGCAAGTATAAAATTAATATTTTTCTCACCAGATTTCTGGATTCAAAGTGATACTTCAATTTTGATGGCTTTATGCACTCTTGTGCAAGGTCTTGAAATTTCCATTTTTGTCTGTGTTCCTTCTTCCATACTTGAATTACTAAGGCATATATTTGGTCTTAAACATCATCCCACAAGTACATGAGCTCAGCCTGTTACCGTTCAATCAAATATCTCCAGTGCTAACATGTTAATGGCAAATATACTGCATGACATAAATCAATAGCTGTCAAAATAAATGACATTAGAAAACTAAGCACTTTGAAATGTTTGATCACACGTTCTTTTACCAATTCAGAACAAGTCCTTGACCCAGTTTCACAACCCACTACTTGAGAAACCTGAGTATAGAGTCAGCTTTGCTATAATTTTTCACTGCCTGAAGTTACGACATAAACATCAGCAAAACATGTTACACAAACAAAATTTTTAAAATGCTGACACAAACTCTAAGGAGTCATGTACAGTATAAAGAAAGTAATTATACTTACTAGCTGAGTAACATTAAATCAATAAGGTATTAATAATCTCTACACTGGCATTCAGGCCCTTTTTAAAAGGATCGGTGAAGCAGGAAAGTTTGGTCAACTCTTTTAACCTAAATCTTTTAACTCTTTCAACCTCAATTAAGTGCCATATTTGATTCCTCTGAAAAGCAGATGAAATTACAAAAATGTGAGATCATCCGCATAATAGAATTGTCCGATCGTCCACCTCTAGTTTTGCAGCTGTGTGTACTGAAAAGACTGAAATGTTTTCCACCCTGACTTTGTTGCAGTGCAGCAGGGTATTTCCTCAGCGCTGAATCACATACAGTATGTTTGGCTTGTTAGGATGCAGCAGCGGAAGTGCTGAGCTTTTAATGCTGAACGTCCTATTGAATGCCCTTCCAGCTACAGAGACAAACACAGTGTGTTCCTGCAGTCTTTTACCTGCTCATATACTGAATATATAGCTCTTATATAAGTTCCCCCCCCTGCTTTCTATTTGAACTAGACTGACTTCATTATTGTTGTCACTCTGTGTGCGACGTTACCTCATTGTAAACCGTCTCCCTCTGTGCCTTCAGGTGTGTTATGTCGGGGGCGGATGTGGAGGTGTACCTGTCCCAGGTGCATGATGGGAGTGTGTCGTCTGGCTTCAGGGCACTATATGAGGAGCGCCTGTTGCTGGATGTTACACTATTGATAGAGGAGCATCATTTCCAGGTACACAAGGATCAACATAAAACACACAGGTTACATTCCCACTTCTGAGCTTTGTACTCATATATGAGGCTATGCCAGCCCACTAAAATATCATCCAATATATGATGAAATAGTGTACCCCCCATAGGTGCCAGTATCTTTACCAACCAGCTCCACACTCCTTAGGAGTGTATGTATTCAAATGGTGCTTTGGGTAGTGAAAAACTTTTCATAGTGCTTCATCATAGTGCATGTCCGTACAACAATAAACAGTTCTGCTGCTTGTTACAAATGTCTCTGTCTGTTTTGTTTTTTTTTCTTCTTCTTTCTTTAGGCTCACAAAGCGCTTCTGGCCACCCAGAGCGATTACTTCCGGGTCATGTTCACAGCTGACATGAGGGAGAGGGACCAGGACAAGATCCACATGAAGGGACTGACGGCTGCAGGGTTCGGCCATATTCTCCGGTTCATGTACTATGGCTCCCTCGAGCTCAGCATGCCCACTGTCCAAGAGATCCTACAGGTACTGCTTTTTAGCCAGAACTAAAGGAAGTTTGAAAAACTGTTGGCTAAAATATTTGTGTTAAAATGTTTCTACATCTGTCCTTGACTTTGGATTTAAGGGGAAATTTGCTCCACACTCAGAGTAGGTTACAGTAACATAAGGTAACAATGGATGCCCACTCTGAACACTGTAAAATGGTAATGACTGAGAACCAATGACACATAATTATGAATTACTACTATTACTACTTTTCAGTTTCTCTTATAAATATTACACACTACGCCACTTTAAACAATGTTATTTTGTAATTATTATTTATTATGACACAAAAATATTGAGGATTACTTTTATGAGCATATTGGTTTAACTTTTTTTCTCATCTATGAGCAATATAAAATCTACAACCTGTATATTTTAATATACTTTTGTAAAAATGCACATTTTGTTGTCAGTTAATGTTTAGACCTCTCGTGCTGGTCAAACTGCTATATACTAACACTGCTTTCGGTCTATCTTTTCTACAAGGCGGCTATGTACGTCCAGCTTACGGAGGCGGTGGAGTTCTGCTGCTCCTTCCTGCTGGCTAAGATCTGTCTGGAGAACTGTGCTGAGGTCATGCGTCTCCTGGAGGATTTCAGTGTGGGTGTAGAGGGTGTCCAGGAGCAACTTGATAATTTTCTACTTGACAACTTTGTCCCTCTCATGAGCCGGCCCGACTTCCTGTCCTACCTCAGCCTCGAGAGACTGCAGGTTGTTTACATTATTCTGCTTCAGAACATAGAGTGATACTGGAGTACTTGAGTCAACCAAAGACAGAGTGAACTGAGAAATTAGGGGTTTTTTTGCTCTCTCTGAATCAGGCGTATTTGAACAGCGATGCGCTCAGTCGCTTCCCAGAAATTGAGCTATATGAAGCTGTCCAGTCGTGGCTGCGGCATGACCGGCGACGCTGGAGGCACACGGACACCATCGTCCAGTCCATCCGCTTCTGCCTCATGACTCCTGCCAACATCTTTGAGAAGGTGTGTAGTATGATGGATGTTGTATATGAGGTCTTGACTTGACTGAATCTTGTGAGGTGAATTAGATTTGGCTGTCTAATAACAGGTCATTCAACTATTTGTTCCTTTTTCTTCCATCTTGCCATTCTTTCTTTGTAGTCTCACTCCACTGATGTATAGCTGAATACAGTGGTTCCATTCATTTAAAATTAATGAAATCAAGAAATGCAGCTTTTCATTCAACTGAAATCTCTGATGGGTGACTTTTTAGGCAAGCCTTAGTGTTTTTATTTATGGATTTTTCTCACTGGGTAAAAATGTAACATGCGTGTATTCATGCTGACTTTTTGTTTCTCACAGGTGAAGACTTCAGAATTTTATCGTTACTCCAGGCAGCTGAGGCAGGAGGTCGACCAGGCGCTCAGCTACTTCCATGATGTCAACCAGCAGCCTCTGGTGGATTCACGATCGAACCGCATCCGCTCTGTCCGCCCTCAGACTGCTGTCTTCAGGGGAATGATTGGTCACAGCATGGTCAACAGCAAGATCCTGCTGCTACAACGGCCAAAGGTCACTGGCCTTTGTTGGTTTAGTTCATTTCATTCATTCATTCATCTTCTATACCCGCTTAATCCTCATTAGGGTCACGGGGGTCGCATGGAGCCTATCCCAG
>JAQQZY010000014.1:28108767-28121079 GCA_030068375.1 Ostorhinchus rueppellii
AACTAGCGACTTGTCCAGGGTGTACCCCGCCTTCGCCCTAAGTAGCTGGGATAGGCTCCATGCGACCCCCGTGACCCCCTAATGAGGATAAAGCGGGTATAGAAGATGAATGAATGAATGAATGGTCTTCTGAACTCTGATACTGATATCACTAAACATTCATCATGCTCTATAGCTGTGCTTGGCCTGTATTGTAGAAGCATGCATCTGCTTCCACAGCACATGGTTAAAGACTTATCTCCAGCACAAGTTTCTCATCAGACCGCTGTAGCTCAGTTTGTGGCCTTCTTCACTTGACCTCTGAGGATCTAGATGGCCATCACAAATGCAAATGTTTTTTTAAGTTTCATTTCATCCTATGATCAGTAAAGACTATACAACACTGAAAGTGATCCTTGTCTTAATAAACATCAGTAGACACAGGACATCTGTCCCTGTAACCATCAGTCAGACAGACCAGTCTGTCAATCAACAAATCTGGTATAATGGTGATGTAACTGGGCAGCAAACAATAGGGGATAATAAATGATAAGATTTTTTTCCTCTCAAAAATGAAGTTACTCTCAATCACAGAGTTAATAAATCTGTAAACTGTGTATAAACTCTGAATCTGTGTCCTTCATCTGATAGGTATGGTGGGAGCTGGAGGGGCCTCAGGTGCCATTACGGCCAGACTGCCTGGCTATCGTCAACAACTTTGCCTTCCTGCTGGGTGGAGAGGAGCTGGGGCCTGACGGGGAGTTTCATGCTTCATCCAAAGTGTACCGCTATGACCCACGGCAAAACTCATGGCTACGTATGGCAGACATGTCTGTGCCCAGGTTAGAGAGCCCTCAGGTGGTATTACAACAACATCAGAAAAAGTTAACCAATGTTGATATTAAAGGCCAGTGTATTTTGGAGAATGAAATTGCAGATAGCTATCAACCAGTGATGGGCTACAAACAGGAAAAATATTGACCTTAATAATGAACTGAGAATGACTAATTGGTACATCTGAAATTGAATATTAAATTTACCATAAAATATATTTTCAGTCTGACTACCAGTTTTACTTTTAAGACATTATTTTGCCTCAGAGTAATAAGTACCAGTTGATATTGATTACCAGACACTGTGCGAGGCAAGCTCTGCCAGTGGATTATAAAATGTTGTATTGTTCTGTCTCTAGTTATGATGTTGCGGGAAAAAGCACATCAGGAATAATTTTTAATTGTACTTTAACTTGTCTTTATTTCAGAGTATTTAAAGAAAAGTTATTTAATATTTTGTAATTGTTACACATATTCTTCTTTGTTGTAGGTCAGAGTTTGCTGTTGGTGTAATCGGGAAGTTTATTTATGCTGTGGCAGGCCGCACGCGAGATGAGACCTTCTATTCCACAGAACGCTATGACATTACAGAGGACCGCTGGGAGTTCGTGGACCCATATCCTGTCAATAAGTACGGCCACGAAGGAACAGTCCTCAATGGAAAACTGTACATCACTGGAGGCATCACTTCCTCCTCCACCTCCAAACAGGTGTGTGTGTTCGACCCAGGGCGAGAGGCAGGAGGAGGTGGAGGTGGAGGTGGTGGGAGTTCCGGCGGGTCGGACGCACATAGGACACGTGCTGTCCGGGGACCGCTGCTCCCTGGCACCCATGCCAGCTGCTGGGAGAATAAATCCAAAATGAACTACGCCCGCTGCTTCCACAAGATGATCTCTCACAATGGGAAGCTGTACGTTTTCGGAGGGGTGTGCGTCATCCTCCGGGCCTCCTTCGAGTCACAGGGCTGCCCTTCCACCGAGGTGTACGACCCGGAGACAGACGAGTGGACCATCCTGGCCTCCATGCCCATTGGGCGCAGTGGCCATGGGGTGGCAGTGTTGGACAGGCAGATCATGGTGCTGGGTGGCTTGTGTTACAATGGCCACTACAGTGACTCCATCCTCACCTTTGACCCAGACGAAAACAAGTGGAAGGAGGACGAGTATCCCAGGATGCCTTGCAAACTGGACGGGCTGCAGGTGTGCAGTTTGCACTTCCCAGAGTATGTGCTAGAGCACGTCAGACGCTGCAGCTGAGGTCTGCCTCCTTTTTATAGAAATGGGAATGCACAGGTGTTTACAGGCGGGACAGGCTTTTCATCCGGAGACCAGCACTTAGCTAAAAGCGAGGAAAAGATGGTCTTGGCCGTCAAAGCGTGGCGCGGTTGGACGTCACTCAGTACGGTCAGCTGGAACATTTTCAGAATTAGCTTTCTCAGAAAATCAAAATCTGTTGGTGTGTGGAGAAAAAAAGGTTCATCCTGCTGGTTTATGTTTGGACTGTGGTCAGTTTCCTGTCCTGCTGTACTTAGGCATCCAGTCAGACTCACTGCAGAAACGCACTGGAAGCAGATTCTTTCACAAACACACCTGTATACTCCGTCAAAGGAAGCTGTATCCTGAATTCAGACCAGTCCTTTATATCTGTAATCAAGTTGCTTTTAATAGGCTAGAGAAAACAAAAAGCACCTGCTAAAAGTTCCCTGTAACCTATTTAACTGCAAGAGAAACCGTACAATGAGGTATGTAAACACTAGTGTAGCTCAGGCAGACTGTAGACAACAGAGGCTGCTGATGTCAGACTATAAATTCATGAACTAATAATAATCGCTTCCAGTGCGTTCCAGCGTTTAGTCCTATAATTCTGCTCTTTACTCCCAGTTATCCACCAGACTGTGCTCATGTTCATAATCCATCAGCGTGTCTTTCTGTGGTCCCTCCTCTTCCTCTGGATGTATACGTGTACTGAGAGGACAAACAACACTACATGGTACACAAGAACTTCAGTTAGCAGAGCTGAGAATGATGCTAGTAGATGAATTTCCTACATTTCTTCTCTGTATATGTCAAGTCACTGGCCGTCATTTATTTCGTTATATCCACATTCCCAGCACTTTATTGGTTCTGTCTGCATCCTGTGGATTTGAAAGTATTTTACTACTTCATGACTAAAACATGCTCTGACATTTATATTGCTGAAATCAGATTCAGGCTGCTTTTCCTTCTTTTTTTTTTTAGTAATTTCACATTGTTTTATTTATTAATAACATTTAAAGAAGTTTAAAGGTCCAGTGTGTAAGATTTATTGGGATGTACAAATGGAAGTATGATTCAGTCATTTATTTCTACAAAGGGAGGGGGCCATTCAGAGTCCACTATATTGCACCGCCATGTTTTTTAGGCTGCCTCTTTTTTCCATTTTACAGTTTGGAGTCCATCTATTTATGTATGGACCAGAGTACAAGGAACATTGACACTAATCAGGGCCTTCACATTTGCTGCCACCATAGGGGAGGGGTAGGGGGCTATTCAGCTATTATCTTCAACTTCACCACCAGATATCACTAAATATTATACACACTGAACCTTTAAAAATTCCACAGGGAGCATTTTTTTTATTTAAAGATCATGTTTATGCTTTTAGTCAGGTGCCTGTATGATGTGTAAAACCCCCTCCAGTTCACACTGTTTATCATAGACAGACCATTTCCTGCACTTTGAATGTGATGAGGGAACACAATCTGAAGTCTTGTGGTGGACACCTTGACCTGATACTTCAGCAGTTGTAGGGCCTTTCACAGCTGAAAATCTGAATCACGGTTCATGTCTTTTGTTACACTTAAGGTTTCACATTGCAGGTTTGAAAGTGCACTAAAGAACTTTACATGACATTGGCTGCATCTCTCATTTCTTAACACTAATTGGTTTGTAAACGGTTGGAAAACAGGTCTGTGTTTTGTCAATACAGCAGGAAGCTTTTTCTTTTACAGTTTGAATGGCCAGAAATGAATGTACAAATGTCTTTTTCTGCTGATAAGGTTTATTATGTCGTAACTACCAGCAGCGCCATTGTCTACTTATTTTCTCATCCTCTCTTTTCTGTGTTTTTTTTTTTTTTTTCTCCCAGCTTCTTCAATTAGATTATTTTCAGGTTTTTTTTTTTTTTTTTGCTCATCTGTCACATTAAACTTAATACAGGGGGGTTAGGACCCAGATGAGGCTTTTGGAAACACTGATGGATGTACTGACGTGTAATTAACCAAACACTCAATCAGATAATGAAGAAGTTTATCAACTGATTAGCTGACAATGAAAATATTGATTAGGTGTAGACCTATTTCTGTTAAAGCGCCTTCCTTTGAGTCTTTTTTTTTTTTTTCTTTTTCCTTTGGTTTATTACAGATGTAATTGGTCCCAAAGTTCAGATCATCCATGAAGGTGTTTTCACATTTATAACTAACTAAACCATGGTTTCAACTGTTTAAGATTTCACTATTGTAGTTTTAGTTTATCGAAACCAAAAAAGATGGCAATGAAAAGGACCATAACTCAAAGTACATCTCTAACTTTGAAACTCACATCTCTGTTTTTGTTTCCCTAAGATACATTTTGGGGGAAAGTGATCAAAAAGGAAATTTGTAACCAAAAGCTGTCACCTAGGCGGAAATTTATTTAATTTTCTAACTGAAACAACCAATTTAGATGTTCCTGGTCTGTGAACTGTGCACCCCATGGCTCACAGTGGAGGTGTAAGGAGGTTTCAGCATCCAGTATCAAATGGAGGGGTGATCAGATGTTTGACTGCTCATACAAGCACCTGACTGTTGTTTTAAGACTTGATTTGACTGCTTATACACTGGACTGAATCCTGATTTTCCGCTCTGATCATTCAAACCAAACCATGACCATACCAGCCAGTGTTTGAAGGCAAATGTTAACCAGCTTTACATCTGAAATGTCACCTGGATCTTCACTTGCAATAAGTCCGAGGACATGTTCATGTGAGCATTCCAGTGCTTTTCCTACTGGAAATCAAACTTCACACCTTTATCTTTTTCTAGATGTTACTTTTTCTTTGTTTTTTGTTTTTTTATTTCATGAGCCAACTGTGAAAAGGGCTAGAGCACACACTGATGCATTTGTCTGCCAGCCGCCTATTTAAGTTATTTATTTTCTAAGGTGTTGCTTTTACCAAGCTATGCAGTAACAGTTGTAGGGTTATTTATTACGACAAGACTCGTTGTAAATCGTGTTGTTTCATCTTCTGCCGTCCGTCTTTTCCACCTCCGCAGCGCTGCATGTGGCTCATGAATGGATGCTTTGAGAACAGTGAACATCTTCAAATCCTGCTCCGAAAGCAGGCAGATTTTAAAGAAAACACAGTGACCTTTTGAATTACCAGTGCATTTTATTTCCATCTGCAATGACTGACAATTCCCTTTTATGCAAATGATCACTCACCACATTTTTCAGATCATTTCTAAAACAGAAACCTGTGTGTTTTAAAGAAATGAGACACTCCTTTTTCTTCTGATGTAAAACACTCTGGTTTAAACCTTTAATTCATGGTGACCTCTTCTCTAGTTCTCTGACCCTCCCCTTTTGTCCAGAAACGGCTCACATTTATGACTTTTTGTCACTTGGGTGCTGGTGAAAAACCTTACATGAACTTTTATGCATCTTGTGTTCTGTTTTGGTAAAATATGTTCATCTTTAGAAAAAAGCAGATTTGCTAAAAATAAACCTGGAGCCCAAGTGAAGGTGAAACACTGACTAGTTACACTGAAAGAAAAATTAGTCTAAAAGTGTTTGGATAATCTGTTAAATGCTTATCATTTTTCAGGCCAAAATGACAAAAAAAAAAAAAAAAACTTGTGTGGCAAAATTTGTTCTATGTTTTCCCAGTGACATCATATAATGTTTCCCGTATTATACTATGTAAAAACAGCTCAACAAAGTAAATGGAAAGCACTGAAAGTAAAGTAGACTTTGTTTTCAGTTGATGCCACAAAGTTCCAAATTTCATTCTATTTTTAACCAGTTAAATCGTGGTAAAAACGTCTTTGTTTTTTAATATTTAAAAACTTTTCCCCATTCTCATGCTTTTTTTTTTTTTTTTTTGAGAATAACTTTCTTTTAATTTCACACCTTATGTCCTTTGCACAGCCCCATAGATCTGTTGAAGAGGTCAGAGGTCACTTCTCTCCCTACACATCTGCTGCTGTTCTTCTGCAGCAGGAACCATAAGCATCACACCATCCACTCTACCTTCTTCTCTCTGCTGCTCCTCATATCGCTGTTTAGAAGAAGAAAAGTGTAACCAATAAACTCCTGATTTGAGGCACATCCAGTCATAGCGCAGCATCCTTTAGTCCACCAGTCTTCAGTCTGTCAGTAGGAAAACAGAATAGAATAAAGAGGATTTAAAAAAAAAAATAAAAAAAACACAACATACCTTGCTACAATGGCTGTATCGAAAAAGAACGTAAAATCAGATTAATATATCTTATAATCTGAGTAGAGACTCTTTGGAAATGATTTGTAACTTCTTTCCAGAAATAAATGTTCATATTGGTCAACTTTCAACAGGCTGCTTGAGTTTTTTTTCCTGTGTTTATGTCTTCAGGGTGAATAAAGACTGATACTGAATGAAGTTACCACTGTTAGTTTCAGCGTACTTTTTTCTTATTTGTTCCCTACCTACCTCCTCATCTAGATACCAATAATAGTTATAATTACAAAACTACCCAAACAGATAACATCAAGTTTGACATTACACATTTTTTTCAATGACTGATTAACAATAAAAAAAAATTAAATTCAGTTCTTGGAAAACAAACATTTTAGACATTAAAAATAAAGTATTTTAATAAAATTCTGTTCTATGCAGTTCTGAGTTTCCTCTTAGCATAATGCTGCGTTCACTGTACACCAATAGGGTAGGATTTAAATGTAACAATGATTTTTGAAATTTGAGAGACTTTAAATTGATACGACTTGCTATGCATCAGGCTTCAGGCTTTATTTACCTTTAACAGTGGACTTTGGCTTGCTCATATATCTCTTCTTTAAGTTATGTTAATAAACCTGTATTTCTGATTCTCATTTTTGCACAACAGTTTAAATGAGAAATGCAATGAAAAAATCAAGATATTAATACATATATGACACATACATATACATACATATATTTAGTTAGAGCAGCGTATAACAGTGGATTTAAGTTAGTACCTGAGTGTTCATTTTATGGTAACATTTTAGGTCAGTTGAAACATTAAAAAAAAAACAAAAGTAGTTCTTCCCAGTTCACTAAAGACCCACCTGACATGTAGTCAAAGATCTGAGTTTGACAATAATATATTACAAGGCTGTAATTAATAACTGTGGATATGATTGTACAGTGGATGAAAAAAGTTTTTGGACAGCCCATGCATTTGTGATACATCACATTTAGAATCACTCTTAAGTCACTGAAGTCTCAAATATTTTTGAAACCCACATGCTCCCTTCTTTACCCGCACTGTTCTATTAAGATCGAAACTGTCAAGAATTTAGTTTTATTTATTTTTTCTTGTGAAGAATTTAAAAAAAAACCAAAACTACATTTTCTGGGTCTGTCTGATGCAGTGACATCTTTTAAAACACAAAAAATATATTTTCAAAAATATTTCACGATAATATTTGAGACTGTGTAAACTTCTAAGGGTGTCTAAACACTTTTTTCCACTTTTTTACTGCGTGTACAAGTAGGTTTTGATAATTCAGACATACTTGAACGCATCATTAAGGGCTTCTTAGCTTTGTCCTTCCTCCGGCTTGCCGTACTGGGAAAGCGAAAGTCCTCTGGAAAAGATGTCATACGTGAAATTGGTAAGCTTCTGAATAATAACTTTTAAAAACCCTTACATTTACATAGTTACTCCTAAAAATATGCAGCTCTCGGCATGCGACACACAGGGTAGTTTTTACATTTGACGTCTTGAAAAATGATGGTAAAAAGCTGTGGTTAGCATGATGCTAGCTGCTACCGCTAACAGGGCGGTTAAACAGACGGAAACGTTTTATGTTAAATCTGAACGTATTTAGAGTTAATATTATACACATATAGTTGAAATGTAGCGGTATAGTGTTCATTAAGAGCACACGCTTGATCATCATCAACAGTCGTGTGTCTGTGTTGTTTGTGCCGCTAGGTGTCGCTGTGCACCGCGGCTCCGGCGCTGACGGCCCTGTTGAGCGGCCCGGTGCTGGCTGCATCCGACGGGAAGAAGAAGGAGACACAGCCGCTTATCAACATCGAAGAGGTGGGTTAATGAATGACTGAAGGGGTCAGCTTGTGTCCTCCTTCGTCATCAGAACGGGGACAATTTGGAACTTTGACCCCAGGGTGTTTTTGTTTTGCTTTTGGCTCTTGAAAACGTGAAGATGTTATCCCAAAACTATTTTTTACAGAAGGGTATTGTTCCTTTCCTCCTTTTCACTATGTCCTGATTCTTAACATCAGTGTTTTTTAGTTGTACTTTTGGATGATGGTGGCTGATGTGAACTAAAATAGATAAATAAATAAACGGCTCATTCTATGGAAATGCATTTTTTCCCCTGTCTTCAGCCTTTACAGTAAAATTACACTCCAAAAATACTTGAGGCTTGATTTACTTATAAATAAAGCACTATACTATTTGTAGATGCACACACTCTTAAGATATGATTTTCTGGTTTGATTTTAATCAGGTCTATAGCATTCCAAGTGCCACAGAAATGCATGTCTATATTATTATGTACAGGGGTTAAGTGTCATAGTTTTAGATAATTTAAGTGTTTAAAAGACTTCAAATATTTAATGTAAATGAGATATTATTAAAATAACTTGCCAAATACATGTAAAATTAATCATAAATGAGGATATGTTGCTGGTATTCCAATGAAATAAAACAATTATTCTGGAATAATACTCATATGGACATCCTTTGACTTACTTTCCTCCCCAGAAGATGATCTGTGACAAGATTCTCATGTTTGTGTTCAGCTCTGATATATATTTAATGCTGTTTTTAATGTAACTATCTTGTTCTATTTTAAGGTTTTCCTTTTTGTTTATATTATTATGTGTTTGTATTTTAGACATGAAGTTATGGACCTCACTCTGTCCTTTGTTAGATCTTAAGGCTTGTTCTTGGACCAAAGGTTAAAGTGACTGAACACATGTACTTATGTGTTTGCTTGTTCAGCTTCCATCTCTCTACAGCACTCCTGAAGTAGAGACTCAGTACGTGGAGCCAGAGGCGAGGCTGCTGGAGGAGAGTGTTGCATCCCTGAGGAAATGGGCTGAACCATATACAAACCAGTGCCAGGTATGTTGACCTCTGACCCCACCTGTCAACCTCCTACAGGTCAAGAGTCAACAGGAAATTTGCATCTACTGTGGAGAATTTTAGTTGTCATGTTAAAGAAAACAAAACTCAGCAAAAGCAGTACATATGCTCAAAAGGTGACATGATCTTCTGATGTGGAATTACAATCCAAAGTCTGAAATTGGGCTGCTTGATTATGGAAAAAATCAATGTCACAATTATTTTGGTCAATATTGAAATCATGATTCTTCAAATGATTTATTTTGAGGTTCACAGTGCATTTAGTCAGCATTTCTCTCTCAAAAAACACTTTATTGATTCTTCATGCAAAACATTCAAATTGAAATTAAATTTTGGCTACAAATATGTACTTTACAGCTGTTTTGCAATGGAATGGAATATATTGCGCATGCGCGTCTCTCAGAAATTTTGTAAAGAAAAATGGAAAATAAATCGTTTAAACTTGATTATATGAGTTTTAAGACAACAAAATCGAAATCGTGATCAAAATTTGATTAATTGCACAGCCCTAGTCTGAATGACAAATCTTGTCCCCTCATGTAAAATGTAGTTACAACCAAAGCATTAGAAGATAAAAAGTCATTTGTGACTTTAAATACACAGATGCTAACTTGTCAGTATTTATCCAACAAAAATGAAGCCAAAATGGAGAACCAGTACCTGGAAAAACTATCTAAACTACATGGTTCAGTAGCTTGTAGCACCACCTTTAGCAGTGATATTTTGAAGTAATTATTTTCCATATGACTTCATCAGTCCCTTACTTCATTATGAGACAGTGTTGTTACTGTTCAGAAACAAACATCACTGAAATGTGTTGCATGTTGTGTTTCATGTTTCTTTTTTGTAAACTGAAAGGAGAACTACTTTTTAACCAATCAACCACAAAGTTTATTAATAATCCTCACTTCTTCTTTTTTTAATTATATCTAGAATTTGTCTCCACTGCGATGAAAGAGAGAAAACAGCCATGTGAATGTATTTTTTTCTCAGTCTCTGACATTAGCTAAAAGTTTTCAGACAAGTGAATTTAAAAAAAAAAAAAAAATGAATGAAGAAAATTAATGAAAGTCATAGTTGTTATTTTTCATATTTTACAGCAAACCAGTCAGGCTGCAATGGAGAAAATTGAAGTGAGTGACTGCTGCATTTACTACTTGACAAATGTAAAATAAATACTGTCTGTACTGATCAGATGGAGTTACTACTCTTCTGTCTTTCCGTCTAATTATCTTTACAGGGGGTCTACAGGACAGTGGAGCCGAGCATCAGTACCTCAGTTGCAACTGTCAAAGGTGAAAACATTATCTTTAGCTATGATAACACTGATAAAGTACTCACATTATTTTCTCTAAAAATCTCTGTTTGCTCCTAAGTTGTTTGATGTCGGTTTTCTGTTACTCAGTGAGAGCGTGCAACACTAGGTGCTGTTTACTCAGAAAAGTATCAGCAGAGATCCAAACCTAGTCAGCTCCACACACCACACAGACACATACACACATGTTTCATATTGAACCTTTGACTCTAACATCAGACTTCAGGGAGTTGGTTTAGATTGCTTTTCTTCTTCCTGTTTAATTTTTTTTTAATGTATATTTTCATTAAAGTTTATCAAAGATGCATAAACAGACAACTATAATAACCATCATCCACAATGTTCCCAAGATACATCACCGAACAGGTATTTGAAACTTTAGCCCAAAAGGATTTTAATAGTCACATTAATGTTTTGCCATTATGTATTTTAGGCCATTATAAAGATGCAGGTTAAATCTCTTCAACAGAATTCTCTCCCTATTGGATCATTAGCTCGGTTTCCTATTTGGATTTTATTTTATGCTTTCTTGAAGCAGTATTTGACTTTCATCACAATTTTTTTTTTTTTTTTTCAAATTTGTAAAACCCTAGTGATGGCCTAATTATCACTAATCCCTTTGTCTTTCCGTGCTTGTACACCTGAATCACTTCTCTCACGGTGAACAACTTCAAAGATGACTCGATCATAAACACATTGTTTACATCACAAACTGAAACGTCACTCGGGCCTTTTAGGAAATTTTGTCTCAAAGTGCATTGTGGGATACAAAAGCGGTCTTTCACAAATACAGCAAGAAAACAAGCCAGAGTGGTAAAGGATAACATTCCACAGTCCACCAGGGTTGTTTAAAAGAATGAGAAAAGTTGGTGGATGGAGGTAAAGGTGACATTTGGGTTCAACGCTCATGAAGAGACAACGAAATTGCCGCTGCGTGGAATTCCCATGCCCACAATGCACTTAGGACAAAATTTCTAAAAAGGCCCGAGTGACATTTTGGTTTGTCATGTAGAAAGCAGACTATTTATGATGGAGTCGTCTTCAAAGGTGTTCACCGTGAGGGAAGTCTTTCAAGTGCATAAACGCCGAAAGACTAATGGATTAGCGACAATTAGAATATCACTGGGGTTTTGTGATGAGTCATACGCTGCTTAAAAGTGACTAGTTAAAAAAAACCCGCAATGTTCCATGTACAACCAACATTAGTTACAGCACTTGTTATGAGTGTACGTCTGCAAACAACTCATGACCCTTTCCACCCTCCTCTCCGTCTGTCTTTCAGATGTATACCAGTTCCTCAGTGACCCCCCTCCTGACCTCTACCCCAGTGTGGCTGTGGTGAGCTTCTCCGGCTTTCTGGGGCTCTACTTAGCCAGAGGTAATGCATGTAAACTCAGTAAGCTGCATTTCCTTCCTCAATGAGACGTTTGGGATCAGAAGTCACAGACAGGCCGTTGTTATCAGCCTGTCTGTGGAAAATGAAAGAATAAACCTGTTAAAGTTGACTTTAAACCATAATTGTGTATATGTTTTTTTTATTATTATTTTTTTTGTTCTCAGGCTCCAGAGTGAAGCGGCTGCTGTTTCCTGTTGGGCTGATGGCTCTGAGTGCCTCCATGTTTTACCCTCAACAAGCAGCGTCCTTATTAAAGGTGTGTTTGTGTGTGTGTTGTCTCCTTTAAATCACTTCAAACTGTGTCTGTTTTTGTGTTTTGTTTTTTGCATATGTATATTCATTTCATTCATTCATTTATTTCACTCATGGTTGTACATTTCATCAGCAAAACATTCAATAATCATCAAGTGAACAAACA
>JAQQZY010000014.1:28138262-28165438 GCA_030068375.1 Ostorhinchus rueppellii
CTATCTATCTATCTATATATCTATCTATCTATCTATCTATCTATCTATCTATCTATCTATCTATCTATCTATCTATAAACTAGGGTCTTCCTGACTGATTTTCTGTTTGTGAATATAGTATTTATTTTGCATAAAACGTGGATTACATGAATTTAAACCCTTCAGGATTAGTTACGTTATAACTCGACGTCACAATGTCCGTATTTGGAAACTGAAGTGTAAGCGGATATGAGTCGCCTGCACGTAAACAAAAGACAGCAGACACTGATGTCATTTTCGGATATCCTCCGGACATTTTCCACCTGCTACTTTGACACCATGAACAGTTTAACTTACTACATATTATCCTACGGTTTAGGCTGATTTGTGTATACTACAGTTAAGAGAGTTTACTGAAAGACAAAGAGCCGTCAAATGGAGGTCTAAAACTGAATCCAAATGGGAAATAAAAGATAACTCGTAACTATTTGACCATCAGTTGTGAGTTTAAAGTCAACTCCATCTGGGGAAAACGTTGCCATTATGTCAAAAACCCGTTTAAGTGAAGTTTTTCGGCCCTGTCTTAGCTAGATCTCGGCCTACCTTCACCAGTCGTAATATATCAGAGACGTCCCTAGGTTCAGCTTTTCGTAATTTATACTCCATTTTCTTCTTTTACTCTTTTTTCCTTTCGTTAGAAGTCCTCTGTAAGTGAAGTGGAAGATTAGATGCTTCTTCATTCGCTTCACAGTGGCTTTATCCCCACAGTCAGCCTCTGGTCCGGACGCGTTCGTCGAGACAAGAACATTCAGCAGCTCTTACCCACCGGGGTCGGTACCGTTCAACTGAACTGCCCTTTGTTTATGCTGCTGGTTTTTATAACAAGCTCGAGCTCCAATGCGATTGGTCAGCTCCCAGAGGTCTCGGATTTCTGGCGAATCATCAACTTTTTCCGGCTGTTGCTGAGCCAATCCGATCAGAGGACCAGTACTGTGCCGTTAATAGGAAAACTTTGTTTTTCTGAGACAAAATTATTGACCGATTCTGAATACACATATTAAGAGTAATACAGACAATATGAGTGGCAAATAACAGACTAATCAATTCTATTTCCAAAACAGTACGAGTTATGTAAGCTAAACTTAAGTATGTGTGGAGCCAAACACTAACAGAGGAATCAGAAGTACACACTGTGTTCTTCCTGGTTGAAGTATACTGGATACATGCACGTAGAAGAGTCTGCTAAACGAAGAACCTATAAAATTTCCTTACTGTGGTAAAACTGAAAAAGGTACAGACTCATGCAAGCAAACTTTTAAAGTAAAAAGTATGACTTTGAAGGACACTTTCCTGCAGCTGTATGTGTGCAAAGTGAACTGAATCTCATATCATGTTAATATAAATTGAAGATTATTAAACAAAATACAAAAAATACAAAAAATTTCTGAAGATTATGTTAACCTCCTAAGACCTATCTTTGAGTTTTTTTGTTCCTGTTTATGGACAAGAGATTCACAGCTTTATTTTAAAAAAGGGGGGGGGGAAGTACTGCAAAGGACATTCAGTATAACTATTTTTTAAAAAAAAAAAAACTGGATCTGAAAAACTGTTACATCATCCTGTTTTCACTCAAAACATTTTTTTTCATGCAAAGAAAAGGAGAAACTTGAACTGTCCTGGGTCTCAGGGGGTTAACTTTGAATATGCAAATTATAACATAATTCCGTTTTTGTCCATGCTGGCGTTTACAACAGAAACTAAAATAGACAAAATAAGTTTTGTTTTGTTTTTCTTGGCTTTTGTTTGTCTTTTACACCACTTTCATCTTACTATAGCTTTAATGTTGTGTTCATTTTGTTACATTATTTTTATCTTACTTTGCCTTCTCTACAATACATTATATATATTATTAAAATTTAGTGTAACATATGCAAATAACATACTTGGGCATACAGTTAATACTCATAATAATGACAAAAATGTTAGTTTTTTGATGGATATTGGTTGTTGCAGAAGAAAGGGGGCGGGGCGTATTATCAACACGGAAGTGGTTCTGCGGTCCTGTCTGACACGACTTTGCCCTGAAAAAGAAATCTGTGGCCTCCCCATTTTTCCTCTTCTGTTCTTTAGCAGCTTTATTTGGACCCCGAACCTGTTACTTGGTCACACCACATCCTACCATGTTCACACCCAGGTCAGTGTTTCAAAAGCTATGATGCTACTTTTTTTCTGGGTCGATGAACTCGCTAATGTCAGCAGCTAACAGCGGGCTAGCTACTTTCATTTAGAAATACTAAATAGATTTGATTATGAAGTATTTATCATGATGGTTCGTTAGTGAAGCTTTAAGTTGTTTCACTCTACGTAAAAATAAACCAGATCTAACTGAGAACACCTAACTTGGTCCTAACCTCGGTTTGTGCATAAGTCTTAGCGCCGTTTAGAATATGAGTGGAAAAATAATGACAGACGACACTTAAAGGATAAATAAGAAGAATTAACCAAAAATTCTACATTTAAAAGCTGTTAAGGAATCATTATTTACTCTATTACTCAGCTGGCTTGAAAATAAACAATTTCGTGAATGAATAACTTGCTTTTTTAACAGGATTATGTGTTACTTTATGCTAGTGAGATGGCATGATTTCCTGCAGTAGCCACAATCGATGAAAAGGTGATACTGACCCATAGCCACATAAAAAAACATTTTTAATTTAACTAAACGGGATCATTTTTATCCGACTGATAAGCAAAGGCTTAAAAGATTCTGGGAATGTCTTCAGACTCGTGGAAAGTGTTATGAGTCATCCTGCAGGGCGTTTGGAAAGCAGTCTGGTGATTGTTTTGTCGGTTATTCACAGGGTTGAATTTGTGACTTGGTTGTACAGTAACACATGACAATGCCAACTGGGCGTGGATTCATTGTTTACCTAAAGGGTGTGTCATTTCATTGTAGAAACAGCAAAGAAATTCGGTTTTATATATACATATATATAGTGTTTCACTGTTCACTCTAAAAATGTTCTTACTCAAGGTTCCTGTAATGTGGGTATAAACATTATTAGATAATAAAATATTTTGGTGGAAACATTGTAAACATCTTTTATTTTTTCAGTGATGCTTATTAGTGGGGGTTTTCTCGACAATACTTACTAAAATTACCATTTTCACTTCCAGATTTACTGACAATATTAACAGTAAAGAGAGAACTTAAAGAGTAAATAAATGGTGCAAAGAAATTATTGAAAGGCTGTCTTTTTTGGGGTTGGTTACTTACTAACTGGGAGGGACACCAGTGAGATGCAGCCAAATGAAGCTGTGTGTGTCCATCCCTTTTTTTTAATTCTTGGCCAAATTGTTCAGCCTTGAATGCAATAAAAAGTTTACAAGTGGAAAAATGACCAAGAGGCTTGTATGTACAAGGAACAAGGTGTTTTCTACTTAAATACAGGATTTTATATTTGCTGGAAGGAGGCAGTGTGTCATTACTCTTTTCCTTTTGTGCACTGGGACATATCAGATGCCTCATGATAGCTATAATTAGATGGTGTTATTATGGATTATGTAAGAGGATGTAATTGGACTCTGTGAGCTTGTGATTTTGTTTGTTGTGTCATTTTGTGAACCGCAGGCTCTTGCTGTTGCGGTCGGCTGCGTCCTTGACATCCCGGACATTCTGCAAGGGGGGTGTGTCAAAGGAGGGTCGGGCACCAGACATGATAGAAGGTAAGATGGCAGCTATGTTTTATTTGGACATATTTTGTTTGATCGTTGACAACAGCTTAAATTATGCAAAGACATTTTTATAAATTCCCAGAATTTAAGTTTTTGTCCAATTATTAGGTCGTATTTGAGAAGCAGTAACCATGAAATATTCAAAAAGAGACTTAAAAAAATCACTGTAATAGATTAAAGGTGAGAGTATCTAAAGTTCTTTCTTTATATAAGAGAGAGAAAAGAAAACAGTAGAACAGAACAGGTCGCATGTGAAAAATGTATATGGTATAATATTAAAACACAGAATTATACTCAGCGTGTGTAGATTTGTCATTTTGATATGCTTAAGTCCCAATACTGCAGCATGCAAAGTGTCTTCACTTCAATTCAGCAGTTTAGTAAAATTAGCATCCTGTTTTACTGTGCACAAAGCCAGATGTGTAAAGAAGAAAAACTTAAATGTCCTGTGTAAAGCCCTGACCTCTGACCCCACCCTACACCCCTACAACCCCTTTAGAATAAATTGGGGTTATTTCTCGGATCTTTGCAGCTGAAGAGGAGAAAATCCCTGCACCAGGTTCAAAATCTGCTGATAAATTTGAAGCTACCAGACATGAGACCAGACATTAGGTGATCATAAAAAGGCAATGTAATGTTTTGATCATCAATGAGTGCTTTTAGAAAATTGAAGAAAATGTAATGATGATAGTAATAAAAAAGTGAGTAAGTGCTTTAAATTCAGTTCAGTTTTATTTGTAGAACCTTATATCACAACAAGGTTGCCTCGCAGAGTTTTACAGAATTAGTTGAATATGAAAATAAACAACAGTCAAATACACAGTAGTTGAAGGAGTCTTAGGTATCCCCCTGTCCTTAGATCATCCTTCTCAGCAAGGAAAACTCCAAAAACCCAGTCGGATAAGAGAAACCTCAGTGAGAACCACAGTGAAGGAGAGATCCACTTCCATGGACGGACAGGCTATAAATGAAACCAGGACTGATGGACATCCATTTGTGGATGTAGTTCCTGTCTGTAACTGTCTTAACAATAAAAGCATGTGAATATATAAGAAGCAAAACTTATGCGAAAACCAAATGAAAATAAGTAAATTATTTTACAAAAAAAGGTTAAGACACAATGCAATTTAACTGTGAAAATCTGAAAGGAAAGTGGTAAAATCTTGTAAAACACTTTGTAGAGCTGCAATAACTAATGAAAACTAACAAAAAAATTCAACAGGGCAGTCTATGCTCGATAAAGATTTAAAATGCAATTTGTTTTCCTTTTGAAATATATTAATTATGATTGTGTGTGTCCAGCATTATTTGGCATGTAGTTTTTTTAATCATGTTTTATCTTCAGTTGTTTTCAATTACTTTAAAACACTAAAAAAAAATCAAGATTTAATGTTTTTGTCATATCACTCACATCTAATTGCTAGTAATTATATTAATAACAGATGTATCTGCATGAATATGGTGAAATGTCCAGTTTGTCTCACAGATCTTTTTCATTATTATACCTTTTATACAAAAACATCTGTGTGTAATGTAATGCTGTAGTATATTGGTTTTTTTTTAGAGTGCCTATTGTCATCAGGCCTGGGACTACAGCAGGATACTAAGCATGTTGGCTAAAGCTCCCCTTCTTACTGTTATTGATACAGTTAGTTAATTGGAATCGTTCACAGTATAATAAACTAAACTCAATCTGTAAATTGAGCGGCCGTCCTAAATCTGAACCTTTGACTTCCTCCAGGGTTAAACTCCAGGCTTTGACACCTCAGTCTACACCTTTTGAACCTGTTTGTTTCTCCACAGGAAATCCACTTTTACACGTGTCCAATGGTGTGTGTTGGTAAACCAAAGCAAATCCTAACCACTCAAACTTCACAATTCCTTGTAATTCGCTTGTAATTGGCTGTAATTTCCACCGTATTTCCTGCACGTCTTCCCACTGACTGATCAATCTCTTGTAGCTGAAAGTTTCATGTACGGCAGCTTTTGGGCTGTATGTTCGACGTGGCTGGAGCGCATCCCTCTTTTCATTCATTCATTTATCGGTGGTGTCTGTTAACACTTTCCCTTCTTTCCTTTATGACACTGAGCTTCAGTATTAGCTGCTTCCTAAATGAGAAGATTCTATTCTCAGGTCCGTTTTACATTGTCTTGGAGGAGGAGCTGGATTAAATATGGGTGTTTATTACACATTCACAACAGAGATTATGGATTATTAACTAAAAACAAAAAAGTCAGTATGTTCATATGCACAGTGGTATTGCTGTCTTATTCTGAAAAGGACAATATTATGAATTTGGAGTTATATATGTATTATAATACTCTCAGATAAGTTCATTAAGACATCTGTATATTATGACAGTTTTAGATTATGAAACCGTGCATTCATTTGTATTTTTATTGCAGTTTTTAATACATCGCCCTTTGTTTACAGTCATCTGGGGTAGAAGTTTACGCCATAAAGCAGTTTCCAAAACTTAGGGTCACAGCACACAATGGATCACAGAGCTGTATTTTTTTTTTTAGTTTGACAGTTGTCTGTGGAAAATGTATATGGTGTTTTTATTATATTTTATTTATTTAGACTTTTTTTTATACAGGGAAAAACACGCTAAGATCAGGATCTCATTTTAGAGTATGACCTGTTCAATACCAAATCACATATAAAAACAAACACATAAAACAATAAATAAGTTAACAAATGCAGTTAAAAGTGGAAGAGATTGATGGTAATATGGTTAGTGTGTTAATTTTCCCCTAATTTAAACAGTTTATAAATCTTAACCTGAACAAAGTCTTGTGAAATTTAGAGGAGACGAAAAGATGTAAAAGATGAAATGAGACAGAAATGGCCTGAAAGATGCAACAAGTTTGAAAATGTTGAAAAAGATACAAGATGGAAAACAACATTAAAAAAAAAAAAACACAAGATCATGATATGTTTTTATAAGTTTGGATGATGAGGAGATGCTGAATTTCTGTAATGGTCTCAAACTGATAAAGCCTGGAAGCCACTGCACCAAAGAAAAGTTTGAATGCAAAACACAGAAATGTGATATACATGAATATTAACCTAGCTTTTTCTAGTAAAATATGGAAGGAATGAAAAAGCCTGCCGTCAGTGGAAATGTTTAATTTCCATAAGTCTCTGTCTATAGGAATATTGTCTTCTTCAGAATAAGAGCTTAAACCATGTTGTGCATGTAAACATATTCAGTCACTCCAGCTCAAAGGTGTAACAGTGTGCGATTGTTGCACATCTCACAAAGACAATATAAAATGTGTAGCCCTGAATTCCTGAAAAATGTAAAAATACCTGAACAGGATCTGACTTTTCCACTTGTATTTTTCAGTTCGGAACAGACTTAGAGAAATCGTTGGAGCCTCGACGAACTGGAGGTACTGAACCATGATCGTGTCCAGAACTCACTGTTTCTAATAGAATAGAATAGAATAGAATAGAATAGAATAGAATAGAATAGAATAGACCTTTATTGATCCCTTAAAGGGAAATCTAGGTACAAACATGACACAAACATGGAAGTATTTTTGCTACTGTAATAATTTAGAAATTAATCTCTAAACTTTAATCCCTGTAACCCTGGGTTTAGCAATAGATCTTGATTTGTTTTACTAAGGAGCAATAGTTTCAACCTTTTCATACTCTTGTTTTTAGCTTTTATTAATTTATTTTCTTTTTTGTTAGAGTTTCTGTTATGCATGCGGCGTACACATCCATTTATATAAACTGTAAAAAAAAAAAAAAACAACAACAACATAAGTATACACCAATATGAAATTATTCATGCAATCAGTTGACCAATAAATAATATATTTAGTTACTTTTGTGATCAGCTTCTCCATCACTTATTTAATCATTCATCAGTGTGATGATCTCATTAAATTTACAATAGCTGCTGTTTGTTTTTGATTAATTTAATCACATTATTATGAGAACTCTAATTGTTGGGAGCTTTGTCTGGAATTTAATCACTATTTAATGGTGTAACTAGAGCTGTGCAATAAATAAATAAATATAATCATTAAGTATTTAAATCATTGTTTGTGGTTTAAGGACAAATAATCAGTCGCAGAAATTATGGAACGGGCCTTTGAAATATATTCAGTTATGGTGTTGGTATTATGCTTGTATTTTCTTTACTCTTTCATTCATTTTTCATTTTGTTCTGCGAAAAACCTTGATGCACACTATGAGGAGAAAAAACAGCAGTGAGAAAGAGACCGGAACCTTATTATTTATTATATATTATTACCTGATTACTTATATTGCTTACTGTTTTTATAATCCTTGTTATTACTGTTACTGTAAACATTGTTACTGTTGATATAAATAGCGGTGTTACAACTATTACTATGAGTACTTGTATGATTTTTATTATTATTTCTATTAATATTTATTACTGCTACTGTAGTATTTCTATTGTGCAATTGCCTGTTTTTACTACTTTTTTATATAATTGTTGTTATTCTTTTCTGTCCTTAACTGTATATATGTTGTTGTGCTACTACTGGAATCTTAATTTCTCAAAAGTCTCTGGCTCAGGGATCAATAATATTCTGTCTAATCTGATCTAAAACACCTGAACACGGTAAATGTTCAACTGTCCCCTCTTTGTCAAGACAAATTATATTCAATAGAAATGAAAAGAACAGAGAAAAGCACTAGTAATAGACAGGTGTGTGTAGGTGTGTAGGTCGTAGGTGTATCTGTGTGTTTAGGTTGTTGAAGTTGATGCCGGTTAATGTCGTCCTCAGCGACCATCAGCAGGCCATGGCGGAGCGAGTGTCTCTGTCGTCCATGTTGGCTAAGTCACAAAACGACCTTCCAGCCAAGACCATGAAGGACAGTTACCTGGAGGTCCACCTGCCTTTAGGCTCGGAGCCACAGCTCAGGGAGAAATACCTGACCTTTCACAACACCGTCAGGTACACACACAGTGGAAAATACACACCACATCTATTATGGAAGACTATTTATATTAGGATGTTAAAGATGTGACCTGTCTATGTTCAGGTTTGGGAGAATCCTGGAGGACTTGGACAGCTTAGCAGGTATCGCATTTTGTGTTTTATGGGAAGTAAAGGGTTTTTTTATTACCCCTCGGCCAAGGGGTATTGTAATCATGTTATCATTTGTCTGTCCATTCAATAACGTGATCACATTATCTGAAGAATGCATTGAGATATCTGTGAAATGTATACTGTGGATGCATCTTGACGTGGAGCAGAAGCCTTTGTGTGTTTGTAGATCCACTGTGATCCGTAAATTGTTGTGCAAATGTGTAGATGAGAAGCTCTAAAATTGCACTTTTAGTTTTTAACATCAAAACAAAGACAAAAATTGGTAGTTATTATTTACAGTATATTATGCTGTTATTTTGCTGGTCCGGCTCCTGAAATAAAATGAGTTTGGTATGCCTGTCTTAAAACAACAAATGGCCCATTTAGAAAAAGGCCTAATTCTGAATAATCCAATAGAATATTTTATTTACATGAAAAATGTCAAATTCAGAACAAGTGAGCATGGAAACATTCTCATTTATTCTATCCCAACTTACTGAGGCCCCTCAGTTTATTTTCATGAAAAGTAATCGTTTTAAAGCTTCACAGAACAACACACAATCCTAGTTCTATTAGAAGTAGAGATTTAGTTTAGTTGCAGTAAATCTTTTGGATTTTATGTGGACTTAAAAACGTTGCTATCTGTTGCTTTTAGTCAAATCAAACATGGTCTGGGTGATGATATAAAATGACCCTTCTGTGAAAATCAGTCAAGTATGTTGTGTTTTGGTTTGTTGGCTCAATATAAAAGATAATAACTGATGAATATGGCTCTCATCTCTCTCCGCAGTGCTCATCTCTTACTCTCACACCTATAACCCGGAGCTGAAGAGGTCTCCTCTGTCCATCGTCACCGCCCTGGTGGACAAAATCGGTAAGAGCACCGATTTTTTTTCCCTCTTGGCTGAACTGGACTCCAACTTTTGTTATCGTTTCCAGATTCTGCAGAAAAACTGACTGTGCCTATGAATTCATCAGATCATTTGTCAACCTGTGCTTTCACTCTTGTGTTTGTCAGACATGCGGCACCATGTCATCTATCCAGACTGCGACATCAAGTTCACTGGTCACGTGACATGGGTGGGAAAAACTTCAATCGAAGCCAAAATGCACATGTCTCAGGTAGAAATATACATACTGTGAATAAATAACACTGATCTTTATAGTTAATTCAGGGTTTCTCTTTCTCTTATCCATAACTGCAATACTGTAAATTCTTTGTACATACTAGAGCTATTGTATTTAATATACACATTCATATTTAGATATATTTTTTTATTATGTATGGTGCATGAGTTGTTGTTTTTTTCTATTACAAAAATACATTTCACTATGCATTCTATTATGTATGTGTCGTGTCGTGTCGTGTCGTGTCTTGTCTATTTTTACTTGTGCTTTTCTTCTTCCAGTTCCGTGAAGGAGCTTATGCACCAGTTTTAGATGCTACTTTTGTCATGGTGGCCCGAGACCCAGAAAACAAGAGGTAACTGATGACTGCAGATAGTTACTTAGTTTGTGTAGCTTTATTTCGAACACGTAGAATGATCTCATAGCAAAGACGCATACAACATGGTCAAAAAAAATTTTTCTGCGCTTGAAAAGGAGTGGGAAGAAATATAACTTCTAGATAATAAATAAATATGAGTTTAGAAAGGTGGTGAATGAAACAGTATCATATGGACATAATCTAGTGCTTTAACACTAATAATTAAATGTTCAGCAGTTTCAGCATCAACTTTTATTGATGTACATTTAAGTGACATTTTGTGACTTTATTCTTATTCTGGTTAGGAGAGACATGACGAGACTCATTATTATTATTCTTTTATTTATAGATGTATCATATTTTTATGTCTCTATGCAGGAAACTGGTTAATTTTTTAATTTTTTTTTTAACTAGACATAATGTACATTACTGTGCAAAAGTCCTAAGCAGTCTTTAGCTTTGTTGTTTTTGCAGATGACGTTAAATACTAACTTTACCTGCAGAAATTGTTTAGTTCTGATTGTTTTTGGGTTTTTTTAGTACTGTGCACATATTTTCCAAGTATTTTTTGTTGGAATCAAGACAACACACACGTTACATCCCTGCAAAAACAACAAGGCTAAAGGCTTCCTAATACTTTTGCACAGTACAGTATATACACTTAATAGTAGGCCAGACGCATCAAGAAACCTTCAGTTTGATTTTAATAAATATTTACTTATTAAAGGACAGTTAAATAAACTCCCTAATTTGTTGAATCTGGATATAGCTGAATCCTGTCAGAGTTGTTATACTTTCGACATTTAATTTCATCAGTTTTTAGTTTTATTTAGTCTTTCAGTTTATATTTACAAGTGCATAAGTAGTTTTTTTACTACTACTACTTTTAGTACTTTGTTATTTTTCATGTAATTTCAGTCAGCAGGGATGCTCCGATATTATATTCTTCAAAAATCTTAGTTAAGGATGACACTGATGGTCTTTCTCTCAGACTAAAGTTACGAACAATCAATACACAAGTTTGTGCACACACTCCTGGACATATGTCATAATGAAGCACATATTCTAAATTATGAAAGATTTGCTCAGAGTCGCTCAGTCTGATTGTATAATTAACATGAACTCCACCTCTTTGACATGCAGTTGTTTTTTATTGTTGTGAATCAAGTGAATGGGATCTTTAACACTGCAGTAAATTCACTTTGTTTCAGGGCAGCTTTTGTAAATCCACTAAATCCTCAAGGTGCAGAGGAAGAGAAATTCCTCCAGGAAGGAGAAGGTACAGGATCATATCATCACCTGGTTTTGATACGTTTGGTGTTTATACATTGAGTATAATTCCTCTCATTTCTGTTCAGCTAATAAATCTCGCCGCATGGGGATGAGCAGCGCATCACTGCTGAAGGTGGCTCCGACTGACGAGGAGCGGAAGATCGTACACAGTCTGTTCCTCAACACCCTGGACACAAAGTAGGACTCAGTATTTAATATAAAAAATAGATCCTACTTAGCACATAAATTATATACTTATTAAATTAAGTCTGGACTGAAATTAAAGTAAAACATTGTCTTGTTTCTGATACATTACTATCAACATATCATAAATACACTATATTTCTGCTGTTTATGGGGGGATTAGCATTAGACCTGCAATAACCATTACTAAAGAGTCAAAACTAGTATATGTTGTGTTTGGACTATATGTATATAAAATAGTTTTGGACTATTGGTTGGTTTAAAAATCAAGACATTCAACATAGAGCTCAAGCTTCACAAAGTGAATCATTTGCTGTGTGCAGTTGTATTGTTATAAAATAAATATGTTTGTATGTTCTCCTGCAGGACAGTCAGTTTCCGTAGCAGAATTCTGCCTCCAAACTCAGTCTGGATGCAAGATGCCAAACTGAAAGGGCTGGAGATCTGCCACCCACAGGTGAGAGCAAACACTGCACAAAGAAATGGACACAGTTTTTTGTTTGTTTGTTTTTTTTGTTTTTTCAGCTGTTATAAGTGTGTGCTTTGCTTGTTGCCATATTGGCTTATTGGAGTAAGACGTGATCATATTTGGACAAAAGGGCGGCACTGTTAAATGTCAGCCTAATTAGTATATCTAACCACAACTTAGACCATTCTGTCAGGAAAAATCTAGTTTTATTCCATAAACTGAAGCTGCAAAGGTCTGAGCTGTCAATTCTACCCGTCCACTAAAAGATCATACAATACTCACACCTGCAACTTAATTAATAGAGCGTCAATTCACAAAACAACCAGAGGCTGAGTGTTTCCAGGAATAAAAACTGTTTTTGAGAGGGAAGTTTAATGCAAGTCATTGGGCTCCATCACACTTTAATGGCACTTCTCCACTGATAGTATCAGCTCAGCTCAACTTGCACAGAGCATTTCCACTGCAGGGTTAGTCCTACCTCAGAGCAGGTAGTCATCAGTATTTTATAGAAAACGATAAAACATCAAACTATGAGTTATAATTCCTGAAATAAGATTTTTTTTTTTTTTGTCAGGTGAGAATATAGAGTCTTCTCCAATGCGAGGTTGCTGTCTCACTACATGTAATGATGACACACATATGTATTGACACAGCAATGATTGTGGATCAACCAATCTGTGATCTGCATGACTTTACCTCAGTTTAGTAACATTTGATCTCACTTGGAACCTTGGTGAAGGTGAAAATAGAAACAGTATCTGATGATACCGGTCGCTTCCTGCACATATACTGGAAATCTTCCAAGTCCAAGGAAGTCCAGCTGATGTCATCAGTGGAAAAGCAGCTTAAAATACTTCTGCATCAGCTTCACTTTAAGGTCAAGGTATTTGCTCCATGGTAGAGAGAGAAGAGGAGTCTAAAAGGCATCACATCTGTGTAGGCACAGGAGTCTCATAGAGGAGTAAGGGGGTTGATTTTAGCAGTTTGACAGTGGGCACTAACACTGCCCCAGTCTGGTGATTGTACAAGTTTATTTCTGAACTGAACAACAAATATGACCACTCAGACTCATAGCTAAACTGGTTTCTAACTGTTTTTTTACTTTGTCCTCTAGAGAAAAGTGCATGACTTCAGTCCACTGTGTCTATTTTCAGGAGAGAAACATCTTCAACAGGATATTTGGAGGCTTTCTGATGAGGAAAGCCTACGAGCTGGGCTGGGCCAATGCCTGTTCCTTTGGGTAATCAATCACTGATTGTCAACATGGAATCAGATCATTTGTGCATAGTTTTTAAAGCTTCTCTTGTCTCGTGCCGGTGTGCTGCAGAGGATGCCGTCCCACTCTGCTGGCCGTTGATGACATCCTCTTCCAGAAACCTGTCGAGATCGGCTCTCTGCTTCTGCTTTCGTCACAGGTCAGACATCTGCAAAGCACCTCCTGCACCTTCCTGACTTATTTTAATTCACACCGACTCATTCATATTTTTCAAAGTGCTTTACAGTTTGCCACAAGGTTCTGACTCACAATAGAGCATGAAGTAGTTTCTTTCAGTAGTTAGTTAGTAGAAGGTAGTAGTAATTAGTAGTTTCTTTAATGTGCTGTATGTGAAATAACGAAAACAATAAAATATTTGCTTAAAACACGTTTGAGTAAAGTAAAACACCAGTAGGAGCTAATGACTAAAGAAACATTCATGATAAGAAATATGATTTCAGAAAAAAACAGCTATATTGAATTTGGTTGAGGAAAAATGGCTGCAGGAGATTTTTCAAGTCAGTTAAAAAGCAGAAAATATGTGGTATAGTCTATTTCCATCACCCATTTATTGAGAATATTGGCTTTTATCAAATAAGCGTATTTTTTGCAGGTAAACATTAGCACTTCTAGACAGTAAATAGGTACATTTGTAGAAAATATGATGATTTTGCAACATCAGGGGTCTCGCATTATCCTGGACCTCACAGTCACACTACCCTGCATGTTTAATACATAACCAGCTTTTCCAAATCTTATTAAAGCATATTCAAGGCTTTAATCCTGTGCAGATCAACACAGCGTGAAACTATTTTCTGTTGAAACATTCAAGGTTGTGATGTTTATACTTGTGTTTCTAACCTCGATTTCAGGTTTGTTACACAGAAGGAAAGAACATCCAGGTCCGAGTTCACAGTGAGGTGTTTGACCCACTAACCCGGCAGCACAACACCACCAACGTTTTCCATTTTACCTTCGTGTCCGACCGAGACGTCCCCAACATCATCCCCGAGACATACGGAGGTGAACACACACAGCTGGACGAGAAAACTGTATCATGAAGGAGGCTGTTGTATGAGTTTGACTATGAGAACAGCTGAAAAAAGAAAAAAAGTGAACAAATGCAAACAGCCTGATACTGGCTTCTCTGTTTTATCTTTATTTTGAAATTGTAAAAAAAAAAAAAAATGGATGTTTTGTGTGTTTGCAGAGTCGATGCTGTACTTGGACGGGAAGAGACACTTTAACCAGACTGTGGAGCACTGAGAGAAACATCCATCCAGGTCCATGAGCGCACCAATCAAAGGTTTTTCCAAATGAATGCAGTTAAAACCCAAGCACTTAAGTTTTTACCTCTTGGCCGAGGGGTATTGTAATCATTTTGTCATCTGTTTATCTGGCCGTCCGTCCATCTGTCTGTCCTTTCATTGACATAATCGCATTCTCTGAAGAATGCATTATGTTGGCACCATGTTTATACTGTGGATTCATCTTGGCATGGAGCAGAAGCCTGTTGGAAATAGGTAACCTTGACCTACTTCTTCAAGGTCAAATGGTCTTGTGCCGTTTATAAGAGTACTTTCAAATATAAATATGTGTGTAATAAGTTTTACACATAGGCAGTCTAATCTAAATTATAGGGCAGTAACTTTTAACAGACACTTACACTATATTTGGCCAAGGGTTATTAAAAGTGAACAGCACGTTATGTTCTTATAAAGCTTTAAAACTTTATGCAACTTCCACTACTGTGTAAAAGTCTCAGGACACATTCAGTTTTGTTGTTTTTGCAGGGTTGTAATGACGTTATCCTTATGTTGTTGAAGGATTAGGAACTCTGATGGATTTTGCTGGTGTTATTTCGCTAAAAGTATATATATATTTGCATACTGTTGAACCTGTAGTCTTACAATACTTTGAAAATACCTCAAAGAAATAAATTTCTTGGTGCAGAATTTTACTGTAAATAATTGATGGCTTCCTTTTAAGGAAATACTTCATCACCTGAGAAAACTAGGAACCACTGTCTTTTCAGGCTGAAATGTAATTTTTATTTAATCAAGAGTTTTAGAGAAATCTCAGAGCTTTTCTCACAGTTAAAATATTTATGTTACTCCTCTGAAGTCTTAGAACATTAGGGAAATCCCTGATAATATTTCTCAATCTCTTTGTGAAAATACAACATGAAATACACAAAGAAATGCATCTGTTCAATATAAAAAATGAAAAAAAGGAGAACTGACTGACTTCTACAGGCAAAAATAATCACAAATGATTCAATGCAGATGCCGTAATTTTCATATTTTTGCTCTGAGGTGTTTGTTTTAATGCTATTAAATCCCAAATGTATTTTGATTTAGAGACTGACAAAGGCATGTATTGACATTATAAATGGAATTGTATGGTTATTCTAATCTTGTACGGTGACCCTAATGACAGCCTGAGACTTTTGCACAGTGCTGCACGTGGAAACTATGATACTTAATTCTTTTCCTGGTTTACATTTGATGTTTTAGCTCCACTGCACCACATTTTATTTCGTCAGTGTTTCACAAACAACCAGTCTGTGTTTACAGCTTCATAAAGGTTCAATCTGGTGAAGAGAACACTCGTTCTAAACCAAACAGCTTCGGAGTCTAGTAACAACTGTCACTTTTTCATCTCTACTGTAAAATCAAACTAGAGATGTAACTAAGTAGATAAAGTTATTTTGACAGAATATTTATTTATTGGAGTCATTTTTCAAGCCCATGTACCAGAGATAAATGCTAAATAAATATGATGCTTTTCTGTTGTATCTCATCTGAACATCTTTGAGTTGCCTTCGAGAAGAAACATGTTTTCCAGAGTAATATGTTCCAGCAGTATGTTACTGAATGAAATTAACCCTTAAAGACCTACAACTATTTTAATGACGACTTCAAAATCCAGTAAGTTAGTTAAAGTTATCACCATTCATTTTATCATCTTCTGCATTCTGAAGTAAAATCAAGTATTTTCCTACATTTAATATACTGAGTATGTTGATGTTCATGAAAGCTCAAAGTGACCTTTTTTTTTTCTTTCAACAAAATGTCATCAACTGAACATAAATCAAGCATCGACAGCTACTGTTATTTGTTAAACTTCATGGGTTTTAACAATGAATCAATGCCACAGGAGATGATGGTGTTTCTTTGTTCACTACAGAGCCTCTAAACGTTCAAACGGGTCATATCTGATGATGAAAAGTTGACAGGTATTGTAAATGTACTGATAGTCAGTGTTTCAGAAATTATGCAGCGGATACTTTTGGTCGCCATTGGCTGTTTAGGTCTTTGAGGGTTTAATGAGCTGTAGGTCACATAGATCTGATAAAGAGGGTTACGTATACTGTATACATGGTGTACTGTCTGAGGATGAATCTGTTGCATTTAGCTTTTCTGGATTTGCTGTTACTAAAAAAGCTGCTGAAAACCACCAGACTATCCTTTACCTTCATATCTTCTGCAGGAAGACATGAAATCCTTTATTGGCTTTTCATGTACTTACTGTTTTCTGCATGCTTTGGAGTTTGTTACATTTTTGTATTCCACTGTTGTTTTTACGCACAAAACTGTTTTTTTGTACATGGAATGGGCTTTATTCAGAGTGTTAGACTTGTGTAAGAGGGAGGAGGGTGTTATTTTCATGCCTTAAATCTTGTATTTACTCAAATGCAATAAATGATATTTTATTTATATTAAAGCAGCAGCTATATTTGTGTGTTTCATTACATATTCTACATTGTGATATCTTAAGGTTTGAGAGAAAAAAGTTATGAAAAAAAAAAATTCCTGTGATTAATGCCGTAGAAATCACGACATTTTTATTTGTAAGATTATGCAAAAAAAAAAAAGTGTTTTGGATTTTGTCTAGTTATTAATATAAATCCATGCTGACATCAGAATGTACAGGAAATATATTCACTTTGAGGGTCTTGAATCACTTCATGTTTGTATGTATAAGAAATACGAGCAGGAAATGTTTGAGAACAGGTATTCAAACAGTTTTACAGAATTTATTCCATCAAAAGGAAAAGTTTCATCTTCATAACATAGTTGCATATCAGGTAAAGAACTAAAATAAGTTTTGATGTCTATTATTAAGTAACTTGTGGCTTCAACAATTTAAAAAAAAAAAAAGAAAGATCAATAAGATTAATTCAGAAGATCTTTGAAAAAAAAGTATTTATTCACCTCTTATTAAACTTCTTCCAAGAAAGTATTATATCATTATTATTATTTTACATGACATTAAGTTCAGAAGACTGTGTAGGAGCTTCTGCGGTCCAATTCACTAAGGTGAGGATTTGAGTCTGAAAAGAGATACAGACAGAAGACATCAATGTTTACTGACAGACAGAAAAATTATATCAAACATGGCTCTGATCCATTTCATGGACTGATTCTGAAGTAAGATTGAACTTGCAGCACTGACCTCAGAGTTGTCAGTCTAGAGTCTGGATTCTGCACAAGATCAAACAACTCCTTCACATGGGAGTCCTGCAGATTGTTTTTACTCAGATCCAGCTCCATCAGATGAGCAGAGTTGGAGTTCAGAGCTGAGGCCAGAGAAGAAACACTGATCTCCGACAGTTTGCAGGATCTTAATCTGAATAAAGAAACAATGAAAGCAATTACATCATTCAATTTCAGCTTTATTAGTTTGGACAATCCTATAAACAGACTTTTTAGATTTCAAGTTTTTTTTTTCTTATGTGTCCAAAAAGGTAGTGCCAAAAACAATAAAATAATTAAAAAAAAAAAAAAAAAAGACTATGATGAAAATAGTCTATCTAGTTCTTAATCCCTATAATTTAACATTGTTAATGAGGCTTTTATTTTGAAAACCTGACTGTGTGTAAGAGAATCAGTGTTAATCAGTTTTTCATAGTCAGGTTGGCTCAGTAGTAGCAGTAGTATTAGGTGTAGTAGTAGATTTAATAGTAGTAGCATTAGATATAGCAGTAGTAGTAGTAGTCTGACATACAAGCCTCTGCACTCTAAACATTTCAGCCAATCAGCGGACAGCACTGTGTTGCCTATGTGCATGTGCATCTTCCTCCATATTTGAGGGGAATAAAGGTGTGAAGCAGGTGATGTTATCTATGTTGTTGTGAACATGTTGTCATGGATGACGCCATCGACAGGGCGCAGCTGCATGTTTCAGCTCGATCATGACCCGAGGCTGAGCTTTAATAAAACACCTCCTCACAGGTTGAACATGGATCAACCCCAGGTTCCAACAGCCAATCAGACATAACTGTGACTGCTGTTACCATGATCACAGTTACCATGACTACGGTTGCTATGACCATGGTTACCGTGGACACCAGTTGCCATGGTGACAGTTACCATGACGATAATTATGGAAAAATAGGTTATATGCAACTATGGTATGAGGGTAACAATATATGACAACGGACATTTAGTCTATCAATAAAATGTGTACGTAAATTGACATCATTGATGTTATTTTTCTATGTAAAGAAATTTAGTCTTTGATGAACAACGTGAAGTCCACAACCGAACCTGGACCAAACCGTGAACTTACTTCAGAATCTGCAGTCTACAGTGTGGAGTCTGCAGAAAATCACACAGCTCCTTCACCCCTGAATCAAACAGGTAGTTATGGCTAAGATCCAGCACCCTCAGATGGGATGGATTGGCCTGAAGAGCTGCAGCCAGAGAAGAACATCTCATCTCTGTTGAACTGCAGCCGTTCAACCTGAATAAAGAATAAAATAATGTCGATTCATCCATTAATAATTCAGTCAAAGGGGGTCAGGTTTTCAATGGGACACTCAACACTGACATGTCCTCATAAGATTCACCTGGAAATGAATGGATTGATTGTGTTTTTGTGTTATTGTGGTTCACCCTTACGTATGTCAGACTTGAACAGACAACATCCAAATCAAACAACTATTCACGTCAACAATAATGATCAATAGGATGCTGTGTACCTACATCAAGTCTTCACAAACTAGCACAAGAATATATAAACCTATTAGTTTGACTTTAAGGATAAATATATTCCATTTATCTACGAAAAGCATGATAGAATGAACGTGAACCCCACTATGAAACATGTAACTATGAGAACAGTAGAAACAGTAACCTGACCTTAGAGTCTGTAGTTTACACTCTGGACTCTGCAGAAAAACACACAGTTCCTCCACTCCTGAAGTCTTCAAGTCATTATTACCCATGTCAAGATCTGTCAGATGAAAAGGGTTGGACTTCAAAGCCGAGGCCAGAGAAGAACAGCTGATCTCTGTCAGCCTGCACCATCTCAGTCTGAATAAACAATAAATTATACAGATTAAAGTCCATCCACTAATAACCATTGTACTTAACCTAAATTTAATAGTTATTTAATTTTAGGTTAATGTTGTGATTGTGGATCATCATAACACATCATAAATGTCATCATAAAACCGGGGATTTAACAGATCGCTACAAATCTAATGAGTCTCAACATAATGTGTGTGACTGCAAACAGCATACAGTTAAACAATGAACATTTAAACATATAGAGATGTATAACAACTTTATGATTGTGTTGCAGTATTATTATGATAAAGTAAAATTAAGGGTTCAATCTAGTTAAAGGTGGGGTCTGAGATGTTTTCCTGGAGCTTTTTTTTTTTTTTTTTTTTACTATATTACTAAAAATCTCCTTCACACCACGATTGCAAACAATTAAATGCTCTGACACAGAAATTAAAAATTTTAGTCACCTGTGGAATGGACAGGACTGAAAAAACAACCTCCAATCATTTTGACCGCCCACACAAATTGATTGAACGGTGATGTGTCTATCAAAGTCAACTGCCGTATGTCCCTGCCCCCTTCCCCATCCTTCAGAACAAGCATTGAGCGTTCTGGTAGTCTGGAGGCGTGGCTTCGGGAGGGAGTCTGAAGAAAGGGGTTGGGACTTCTGAATTGTGTCTTTTCAAAATGTAGCCTGCTTGAGCTGTTTTTCGAACATCTCAGACCCCACCTTTAAGTCGTGGTTGTTTCGTTATTACTAGTATCCATGGAAATTGCTAATTTGTCTTGTTCATCTTTACTAATTAAGGTATTTGCTCTGATTTTAGTTCCTTGTGCACAAAAGATGTTTAATTTTTTTCTTCCTTCTGCTCAAAAAAAATAAATGAATGCGTGATAAGGGGGATTTTTTGATTGATTTTTATTCCATAATTGTCATAAAGTAAGTTCCCTTCAACTCAAGCAGAATTGAGTGTCGGATATATTCACATGAACATACACATGATTACATTTAGCCATATTCAGAAGAACTGATGACCCTTAACGGAAATTGGGATATAAATGAGGCTCATCTGAATGAAAACTGTCAAATCTATAATCAGCATCAAATCCGTGAACTTACCCCAGAGTCTTCACTTTACAGTCTGGAATCTGCAGAAAATCACACAGCAGCTTCACTCCTGAGTCCTGCAGCTCATTGTTATCATTCAGGTCCAACTCCGTCAGATGGAAGGGGTTTGTCGTCAGAGCTGAGGCCAGAGAAGAACAGCTGATCTCTGTCAAACCACAGTCACTCAGTCTGAAGAAAAAAAATAACAATGCAGATGAAAATCAATTAATAGTCCGGGTCGGTGTTTCAGGTTTTAAATATGCAACTCAACACTGATCAATGAGATTTTCTAAAAATGAGTAGAGGGGTGTATTTGTTCTTAGTGAACATATCATCCATTTATTAATCTCATTATTCATTCTTTACAACCTTGTCAAATTACAATTATAATCCAATAATGTTTTTTGTGTGACTCAGGATTTCCAGGGTGGAGTTTTTATTGCCGTTTGTGTCCAGTGAGAATATATGTCATTAAGGAAAACCACCACATAAACCCTTTCATCCATACCGGTCGCTACAGTGGACACCTAATCTACAGCTTGTATATTCATGGATTTAGTCGTGTTAATTTTTATATCAGCTGACACATTGGACACGTATGGCTCATCCCATACACTTCAAATGATAACCTCACTGTAACTTTGTTGTTCTTGATAAACCTGATCATACATGTTTAAGTGTAAATCACTTGAACGTTCTTGTTATTCAACTGTAATTGAAACAAAAAACTTTTTTTAGCGCATATCTCCATGAAGTGAGTAATGACTAGTACTAGAACATGTTAAAATGAGAGAAAACATCAGATGAAATGTTTTTATTTCATAGTTTTCATATAGTATACATAGTAGTGGGGTGGCTATGGCTCAGGTGGTAGAGCAGGTCGTCCAATATCTGGAAGGTTAGCAGTTTAAATCCCGGTCTCTCCAAGTCAGTCCGTTGTGTCCTTGGGCAAGACACTTCATCCTCCTTGCCTCCAGTGTTACTTACACTGGTGTGTGAATGTTCGGTGGTGGTCAGAGGGGCCATGGGCACAAAATGGCAGCCATGTTTCGATCATCACAAGAGGGAGAATGTGAGAGTGAATGAATAATGGATTAATATTGTAAAGCACAATAAAAATCTAATCCATTATTATTATTATAGTAGTGGACATTTTTGCAACTCCATGAAAAATACCTTCATAAAATTTTTTTCAATCGCATAGTTTTTTAATGTCTAAAGAGGAATAAAAACACTTAGGAAAAAATCTTGATTAAGGTTCCCATAATTCATGCATGAAAGGGTTTAGTACTAAAAGTTAGACTATTGTGGAACATCTGTAAACTGTAGCATCTGTAGTTTATGTGGAATGACAAAGGCAGCAGGAGTCCACAGTATAGAGCCAGTAAGTGCTTCACATTTTTTCCACTGTGTGAACTTTACCCTGGAATGTGACTTGTCTTTTAGGAAACCAGGAACTGGATAAAGTCAAAATATAATTTGGATTCAGCACAAACTACTCTGCTGACGCACTTGCCAGTGGCACAATGAAGTGTTTTGGCCAGTATAATCCAATTAGGAACAGATGACTGTTCTCAAAAAATTTTGCTGGTTTGTGCAAATATTAAACCCCAAAAACCATGTTGTGCTGACATCACTTCCACTGTTCTGTCTTCAAGGGAGGACTGTTGTTTCGGTTGTCAGTGAGATAATAAAACATTCAGATTTACTTTAGCTTTGTGTTCAGACAAATACAGAAAACAGATGAATTATTGATATAAATAGAAAAAGGTATTGGTTGACAGTTGACTGACCTCAGAGTCTCCAGTTTGCAGTTTGGACTCCTCAGTCCGACACACAGAAACTCTACTCCTGAATCTTCAACATCATTGTTATTACTTAGATCAAGCTCTCTTAAATGGGAGGGGTTGGATTTCAGGGCTGAAGCCACAACTTCACAGTGAGTCTTTGACAGTCCACACCTAGAAAGGCTGTAAATCCAGGAGATGGAATATATGAGTCTTAACAAATCTGGCATCATGGTTTGTGTAACACCAGTTCTAGAATTAATGAAATGTCCAAAATATACAATGGGCTCTATGCACAGCCCCAGTGCTTCCTAAACTTAAGGTGGCTTCTTTATTACCTCCGCCAAGGAGGTTATGTGTTTGTTTGTTTGTTTGTTTGTTTGTTTGTTTGTTTGTTTGCAACATAACTCAATAAGTTATGGATGGATTTTGATGACATTTTCAGGATATGTCCGCTCTGGGTCAAGGAAGAGATGGTTGAATTTTGGAGGCGATCTGGATCACCGTCTGGATCCAGGAATTTTTTCAAGGATTCTTTATCGTTTGCGAGATAGGGCATGGCAGCACAGAGCTGCATTTGGTCATTCAGCACCATCTAGTGGAGGAAAGTACTAACACTACCTTGAAAAAAAAAAGTACAAACACTACGTTGGCGGAGGTCTGCGCTCTCTGAGTGCTTTTCTAGTTTCCTGTCTTTCATTGTTGGACACACTGATTAATCCAGGTGTGTCTGACCACAGTAGTCCCAACAAGACGTACCAGACACACCTGGATTAAATCAGTATGTCCAGTAATGAATGACAGGAAATAAAGGAGCCACCTTAAGTTCATGAAGTAGCATGGCTGTGCATAGAGACCATTCTACACCAAATACTGTTCACATCAGCACTTACAGAGCCTTTTTGCAGTTCCTCACAGCTGGGATCAGCCTCCACCTTCCCTCGTCTGATGTGTTGTACTTCTTCAAGTCCAACTCATCCAGAACATCTTCTAACATCTGGAGCATGTAGGCCAGAGCTGAACACTGTACCTCAGAGAGTTTCTTTTCTGATTTGCTCTCTAGCTTAAGGAACTCCTGGATCTCCACATGGACCGAAGGATCGTTTATCTCCATCAGACAGTGGAAGATGTTGATGCTTCTGTCAGGAGAGACGTCCTTAGTGTTCATCTCCCTCAGGTTGTTGGTGACTTCTGACTTATCAAAATCAACTGTTCGACCCAACAGACTCACTAAGATTCTCTGGTTGGACTCGAGAGAGAGACCATGAAGGAAGCGAACAAACAGGTCCAGGTGGCCATTCCTACTTTCAAAAGACTTCTCCATGGCTAGGTTCAGGAATTCTTCAAGGAATGCATTGTCAGCGTCATCATCTGAAAATTCATCTTCCTCTTCCCAAGGTCCTGGGATCATGCAAGCGTGTTCTTCAGTTCCTTGTAGGAAACTCTGCAGCACCTTTCCATTGTCGTTGTGGTGGCAGTGTAACATGTAGACCGCAGCCAGAAACTCCTGAATGCTCAAATGAACAAAGCAGTAGACTGTTTTTCCGAAGATTACACCTTCTGTTTTGAAGATCTCTGTGCAAACACCTGAGTGCACCAAGGCCTCGGTGACATCAAGACCACATCGCTCCAGGTCTTCTTGGTAGAACATGATGTTTCCTTTCTGCAGATGTTCATATGCTAGACTCCCCAGTTTCAGTAGAACATCTCTTTCAGCCTCCAGCAGCTGCTGTGGATCCATCTCAAGGCCTTTTGCATACTTGACCTTCTTCATCTTTATCTGAACCAGCAGAAACTGTAAGTACAGGTCTGTCAGAGTCTTGGGCAGCTCTCCTCTTTGTTCTGTAGTCAACACATGCTCCAGAACTGTAGCAATGATCCAGCAGAAAACTGGAATTTGACACATAATATGGAGTGTCCTGGATGTCTTGACATGTGAGATGATTTTGCCAGACAGCTCTTGATCGCTATATCTCCTACTGAAGTACTCCTCTTTCTGGACGTCAGTGGTGAAGCCTCTGACTTCTGTTACCCTGTCAACACACAAAGGAGGGATCTGATTGGCTGCTGCAGGTCGGGAAGTTATCCAGATGTGAGCTGAAGGAAGCAAATTCCCCTTGATGAGGTTTGTCACCAGCACATCGACTGATGACAGCTGTGTAACGTCCAAGACAAGCTGGCATCTCTGGAAATCTAGTGAAAATCTGCTTTCATCCAGACCATCGAGGACGAATATCAGTTTACAGACATTGATCTGTTCTGCTGTGATCTTCTGTAACGTTGGATGGAAAACACGAAGCAGCGTCAGTAGACTGTAACGCTCATCTTTGACCAGGTTCAACTCCCTGAACGAAAGCAGAATCACCAGACTGACATCCTGGTTTTCTACGCCCTCTGTCCAGTCCAGAGTGAACTTCAACACAGAGAAGGTTTTTCCAACTCCAGCGACGCCATTTGTCAGAACGACTCTGATGTGTTTCTGCTGGTTGGGTAAAGCTTTAAAGATGTCTTGGCACCTGATTGGAGTCTCATGGACAGTCTTCTTGGATATTACTTCCAGCTGCCTCACCTCATGTTGGGTATTGACCTCTTGACTTTGTCCCTCTGTGATGTAGAGCTCAGTGTAGATCGTGTTTAGAGGAGTTCTGTTCCCTGCTTCATCAGTTCCTTCACTCACATATTCACATCTGCGCTTCAGGCTGGTTTTATGTTCATCTGAAATCGTCTGCAGATCATTTTCTGCTTACAGAAAAGAAATAAATCCAGTCATACTTCTGCAAACCAAATCAAAAATAATTAGTCCAACAACAAATAGAGAAGATGAAGGACTGATAACATTTTTTCAGATAGATTTATAGTCTTACTTTGCACATATTTGTTGATCTTTCCAGTTATTATTCTAGCGGTTTCTTCACACTGGGGACAGGAGGAGTGTCCTGATGAATCAGACTGGTTCTGGTATGATGTGATGCACTGTCTACAGAACCAGTGTCCACAGCTGGTGCAGACTGGATCACTCAGGACATTTTGACACAAAGAACAGGACTGTTGGAACGCAGGAACATGATTCTTCTTTTTTCTGTGGACATGAACAGTTTTTGTCATACATAACATTGGTGGTTCCTAACTAATGCTTGAAAAGACACATGCAGTCTTATATACATCTGCATTTGCAATTAAAGCCTCATTGCTTTGCTTTCAACTCAGACTTCAAATGGACACTTAAAACCTACACAATATCCAACTCCTCAAATTGTGTCCATTCAGCTCTGTTAAACTGAATGTTTTGCTGTCTGTGGTGTCATCAGTGTCATGTCTAGATAATAAAAATAAAATATTTTGTCCTTTGATGATAAATTAGAGGGGGGGAAAAAAAATCACAGCAACCATTAGCCAAGCACTTGAAAAAGGAAAGTATTATGAGTTGGATACAATAACAAAAATTCTATGAAGTATAAAGTAATGTAGTACAGTGTCTTACTTTGTGTGTGATGGTCCAGGTTCAGTACTGAACCACAGAGGGATGTCTTTAGACCAGTCACTCCTCATAGACACACAGCTGGGTACTGGAGAATCTGCCCTTTGTCTACAGGGGGGGAAAAAAATGTTGTTTCCTATTTTAAACATAGAAACATGTGATATGGTGCATGATCATACTTTCTCTACCTTTTAACTGACAACTGTTAAAGCAATCTATGAGTAAAAGGTTTCTACATAAATGTTGAAGATTAGTTCATTAATTGTATGAAGTGAACATAAGTCAGTGTTACTACAATAGTTAGAGTGAGAATTAATGATTATTTCAACCTTATTTAATCTGTTGAATATTGGAAATATTATCTTGAATGAATGATTTAAAAGTATAAACAGTGTCTTACTTTATGTGTGAAGGTCCAGGTTCAGTACTGAACCACAGAGGGATGTCTTTAGACCAGTCACTCCTCATAGACACACAGCTGGGTACTGGAGAATCTGCTCTTTGTCTACAGAGAAAAACATTTTTATTTATTTCGAAGAAAAAACCTCTTCACAAGGCCATCACCTGTTGGTAGTTGAGATAGGCACCATCACTTCCCTCATGTTTGATACCTGAAGGTTTTTAGTTTTAGGGTATTTAGTCTTACTATAACAGTGAGCGCTAGAGTTAATGATTATTTCAACCTTATTTAATCTGTTAAATATTATATATATCCTGCTGAGACCCAGGAAAGTCCAAATTTTAGCTTTTTTACATTAAACAAATGTCTTGATTGAAAACTGCATAAAGCAACAGTTTTCTCAGATACCTTTTTAAAATAATTTTTACTTAAGTATCATTTTTTAAATGGAATGTCCTTTGCAATAAAAAGCATTTTTTAAGTAAAACTGTCAAACTGTTGTCCCCTACAGAGGACAAAAATGCATTGCCGGGTCTCAGGAGCAAATGGCCAGTGTGTGTGTGTGTGTGTGTGTGTGTGTGTGTGTGTGTGTGTGTGTGTGTGTGTGTGTGTGTGTGTGTGTGTG
>JAQQZY010000014.1:28178863-28191033 GCA_030068375.1 Ostorhinchus rueppellii
CCCCCCCCCCCCCAATAGAAGCCGATTGACGCCAAAACACGTCATTGCCAGTGAATGAGTTCATTTGAAACAAGTTTGATTTACTATGAAGTTATTTATTTATTCATGACAGGTGGTCTAATGAATTTAAGCACCGTATGAAGAAAATTTGATTTTGATTTGTTTGTCCAAATGTATATCAGAGCTGTCGTGTTCCCCATTGATTATAAAAACATTATGGCTGTATCAGCTTAATTTTGCTTGTTGGTTTAACACTCCAACATTGTGTTTTGCACCACTGCTTCAGCAAAGTGTCTGGAAATTAAATTTGCTGCATGTTCAGAAACTGGACCAACAGCTCACAGAGTAACAGTCTGAAGTTGTCTTTTCTCAAAGCGACACATTACATAAACTTTGCAGGTTAAAGTGGAGTAAAACAGAACATTTGTAATGTAGAGTGACAGTAAATGATCACTATACATAGAACTAATGATACAATTTGAAATTTTTTATGACAAATGAATATCATGAGCTCACTCTGCCCTGATTTGTACCTTAAAGTAAAAATTCAAAACCATATTAAGAGCCATTTAACACAAGTTTTGCAGATGTACTATACATTATCAACATGCATACAAGCATATCTATCACATCAAGAGACAAAAGATTGGACTGTCTTCTTCCTCTTCTGCGTTGACCGATAGAAATGTGACCTGCACCGTCTGGAGGAGGGTCCCCCTGAGAAGGCAGAGCTGACTCGGGATCAGGGACTGCAATACTATCGCACTATGCAGACCATCCGCCGCATGGAGCTGAAGGCCGACCAGCTCTACAAACAGAAGATCATCAGAGGCTTCTGTCACCTCTATGATGGACAGGTATCAACTACTGAGGTCAAAATAAACAGTGCCTTATTGATGACACTTCTCAGTGTCCACACAAGCTACATGATGGGTTATAGTCACATCTTGTCGTTCACAAGACGGACTCTATGCCATTAAACCATTGAATGTCTGTTTAAATATTCTCTGTATTAATTTTACCTTAGTTTTACCACTGTTTGATTTTCACATTCAAAATGCCAAGATTAGAAGAAGAACAAGGATCATTATTTGGCAGTATATTATAAATTTAGACATCAACACACACTGAAATTGAACCTCTGTATTCAACCCACCACTAGCTGAACATGTGGGAACACACCACACGCTGCAGACTAGGAGTAGTCTCTCAGGAAATGGGTTGATGTTCATTAATTGCAATGAATCACAGTAAATTGTGAAATTTTCAAGCACTTGTATAAAAAGAGAATTTTCTTTGGCTTTTTTTCCTGCTATTGTAATTTGAGGGAAGTGTAGTAAATGTAACCTTTTATTTCAATAAAATGCTTGTTTGTTGAATTGAATAAAATAGATTCTTTAACGGTTGCCTCATCACTACATATCCTACAGAAGAAATGTTTTTACGAAACATCTTTAAAGTATAAAACAGAAGAATAAAGATAAAAACACAGAAAGGCCTTTTCACACTTCTGCTATGCAATTAAATAAGATAAGAGACAATATTCTTGTTTTACTCCTGCAGGAAGCGTGTGCAGCAGGCATTGAAGCGGGTATCAACCCCACGGATCATCTGATCACTGCCTACCGCGCCCATGGATACACCTACACCCGTGGAGTGTCCGTCAAAGAGATCCTGGCTGAGCTTACGGGTGAGACGGACTCAGATTCAAAGCCTGAGCCAAGCATTTCTTTAAGGATGTAGAAGAAGAAAACTCAGTGGGACGTTTTATATTGTGCATCTGACATGTTGCAGAATTAATGTCGGTTCACTGAAAAGAGCTTTTAATGTCAGCAGTGGTGGAAAAAGTTGTCAGATCTTTTACAGCCCTTCTGACTGATATATTATTCTTGGTGTCACCATTAGATTATTAACACTGATGCAAGCATGTGTTTGCGGCATGTGGCTGATGTTTCTGGTGATGGAGCAGGTTTTAACTGCTCGGGTGCACCAGATAAAGCTTTAAGCTCAGCTTCTTCCTGGTCCTTTTCAGACTTAAAGCATTGTTAAAGAGCCACAATGAAATAGTTATACATTTGTTTGACATTTGTTTTCTTTTCTGGTTGATTTATCTCCATATATTGGAGTGTCCTTTTAATTCTGGATTTGCTTTTGCCTACTTATGTTTGAAATAATGTCTTATATCTTATCTTATAAAAGTGCAAATATTGAGCTACATGGAAAGGGAAAGAAAGAGACAAAGTACTGAGACACTCATCTGTTTTCTTCAGAGCTGCTACCTAACGTCCTTGTTCCTCTGCAGGTCGTAAAGGGGGCGTGGCCAAAGGCAAAGGAGGCTCGATGCACATGTACGCACCCTGCTTCTATGGAGGAAATGGTATTGTCGGAGCACAGGTAGACAAATATACACACATAAGTCAGATGTACAGAAATTGGATGAATACCACATTGCTTTGATACTTGTTTATTACTGCATTTTAAAAACGATGGGGTGAAAAAGCTAAAAATGCTCATTATTGGCTGTCTGACATGAAGTTACAGTTTCCCATTAAGTAACAGTGTCAGAATTAACAAATTATTTGTACATTTCTCATAATAACATAAATCATCTTCAGCATTATGGTTTATGGGATAGCCTTTCTGTGTAATCTGCGTATGATATCTGTAGCTTCCAGTAACATGGTGATCTGAACTCATTTAACATCTCACTTATTTAATTTACTGACATATTATGCAAACACCACAATTTCCAGTAGATTAACTGGACACTTAAAATGCTAACAGGCTCTAATGAATATATAAAGACTATAAGTGATATTAAGTACACTCTCTACCCTGGCAATATTAATGCAACAAACAAAACATAATTCACAGTTCAATGCTCTCTTGATGACTTTCAGCCCATTTAAAATGAATATTAATGAGGTAGGACAGTGCTGTTTTCACACTTTGGAGCTGTATATACTGTGTTGTTTAGTCATATCCACAGCTTTATCTCTTATTTAGCGAAATTATATTAAGACAGCCTCAAGATGTGGTAAATGGATTTATTTTTTAGACTGCAGAAATGTTTTAAATTAAAGAGTTTTGAGATAATTCCATGAAATTGTGGTAAAAGATTCATAGTTTTATGAAACTGCTTTGAATATAAAAATGTTTATACATTATTCACAAATTGCATTTGAAGCCACAGTTACAATCCTTAAATTATGTTTCATCAGTAAAGGGATGTTTTTCGCTGGTGTGCACGAATTTAAGTGGAATAAAATGAGTTGTTTTAAGTAACTGCTCTGTTGTTCAGGTTCCTTTGGGTGCAGGCATCGCTCTGGCCTGTCAGTACCAAGGCAACAATCAGCTGTGTGTCTCATTGTACGGAGACGGAGCAGCCAATCAGGTGAGACCATGCTCACTGTAACGGGTGTTCAGTGAATATTTAGATTTCTAATTTTTAATTTTGATTCTGTTAGTATTTAAACGCCTTAAGATATGCTTCTTCTTTTTTTTCTTTTTTTTTCTTTTTTTTTGTGACCAGGGAAAAAATTATGAATTCAATAAAATCATGTGTAACAGCTGACTTTCATTCATTCTTTAAACAATCCACTGTTCTCTTCCATCCAATCAGGGCCAGCTGTTTGAGGCATACAACATGGCTGCCCTGTGGAAGCTGCCGTGCATTTTCATCTGTGAGAATAACAAGTACGGCATGGGGACGTCTGTGGAGAGAGCAGCCGCCAGCACCGACTACTACAAAAGAGGAGACTATATACCAGGACTGAGAGTGAGACACAAACTGATATGGTGTACATGAGAAACGTTCGCATCAGGGTTTGTGCTAGTTGATAATTAAATGCACGAGTAACTAATTCATATTTAAGAAAATTAGCACTTTTTTTATGCTCACTGTCACTTTGATCAGTGAAAGTATGACTAAACTAGGAACTAGAGAATTCTGTCTGCATAAACTGACATGAGTGTAGTTACAGGTAAAGGTCATGGGGCTCTCCTGATCCCCCTTGGAACCTCTGTTTGTGTCTGTCATGGTCAGATTCTAAACTGAGGTCTTGGGTATTGGCTGCAGTGTGTCTTTGTTGGCTGTATGCTGCAGCTGGCCTGTACAGACCTAGACTATAACAGGACGAGGCTCATGTCCATCCTGGCAGTTGCAGGTGTGAGCATGCATTCAGCTGTTTGATGCTCATGTATGGTACTGCACACAAATGATTCACGCTTTATTGAAAGGGTTTAGGACAGATGCATCCTCGTATGTCTGAACCATGATGCTGATTTCATCATATTTTTGTGCAGGTGGATGGGATGGATGTCTTGTGTGTCCGAGAGGCTACCAAGTTTGCTGCAGACCACTGCAGATCAGGAAAGGTGAGCTGAGTTTCTGTCTACTGCAGTGTTTTTTTATCATCTATAAAATGATAAAAGTTTGATAATGACTTCAGTGTGACTATAAGTCTGTATGGTCTTTATAGCAGTGCACCACCTCTGTGTAAAAATATATTGCTCTTAAACCTCTCTGTAAAAGGATAGATCTATGATTTTGCTTGTTTCTTTTGTTGTTATTGAAAAATGTCTCAAAAAATTATAGGGTGTACAAAGAAATTCAGTCCAAAACCTAAAGAATCTGATGGCAAAATAAGGGTTTATTGAACTTATGAAGGCAACAAGAATTTAACAACAAACTGCCATTCCCAGAGTCTGTGTTCTCTGTTTTATAAACTGTTAAAACCTCCCTTTTTGGTATGTGTAACATGCTTTTCACAAGTTCTGAATACCCGTGAAAACATTACTCCTCTTATCTGTGTTTTTTGACATTTGATTACTCATAGTACCCCATATAAACCTGTTGTCAGCACTTTCTATGTGGAAACTCCCAGCTCTCTTGCTGCTTAGCCTGCAGCACTGGGCACACACATACTGAGTGTGTGTGTGTGTGTTTCACTACTCTGCCCTAACTCTCAATACATACAGGCCTACAGGATCACTGCTACACACATAGAGCTACAGAGAGAACACACAGCTCTTCATAGTTACCATTTTTCCTTGGCATATACATTATGTGCTGATTAACATAATATATAAGCATTACACACACCATCAGGATCCAGGATATCACTGAAAAATAGTTTGACATATAAAAGTATGTTACATTTTTATCTAATTTGTCAACTACATCTGTTCTATATTATCCTATAGGTTACTGTATTTATTTATTTATTTTATTTTATTGTAAAAGCACCGTTTACTTTAATTACAGGGTTTCACATTAGCTGGTAAGTGGGGGGGTTGTCTGTCAAACTGGATGATGAACGATGATTTAGTTGACTTTCTTTTTTCAGTGTCCCAGCAACATTCAAAGCAAAATTCCACAAGTAGCAATATGATATATTCGAACTGTGTAGGACAACTTGGGCTGTGTGCTGTAAATGCAGAAGCCTAGTGTTTTGTTTTTCATTTCTCTGCTATGATGTGATGTAAGTTTTAAGTCAATCAGGTTGTATAAACTGCCAACCAGACAAGCCAAGACAACAATGAAAACACTCACCACAACGAAAAGGGACAATGGAAAGTTTGTACCCAAATCCTCTCCCTTCTTCCTACTCCCTGGAAGAATGCAGCCCTTTCAACACTGTCAGTTTTAAAGTAACAGAATTTCTTTATTTTATTCTTTACTTTGGAGGTAAGCCTGGTAAAACAAAACATACAGCTAGTAAAGACCTTAAACATTTGCCACGAATAAAACAAATGACACAAATTTAACCTAAACTCCAATGTCAAAAAACAGGAGAAAAGTTGGGGAAAAAAAGGGGCTTATTCCTGATATGTTAATGCTACTTGCACTGTGACAATGTTGTTTACAGTACTCTCCACAGGCCTGACATACATTTTTTTTACTAATAGGACACACTGTCAACTGTATCTGTTGCCTTGGCAATGCAATGTGATGCTTAAAGCAGTATATACATACAATACATCTATGTAACCAGAAGAATGTCAGCTAAAAGAACACAATTCAACAAGCACTCGAATGGGCAAATTTAAAACATGCTAACAGTCTGAGACTGTCCTATGTCAAGAATAATTTTGTGAAACAAAAGACCAATACAACAAACTTTACAGTTAAAATTCACTGAACGAGCCAAAGAAGTGCAAAAATAAAGGTTGCGTTATGAAGCAATGATTAGGAGTTGTCCTACCTTAACTGTTTTTGATCATACCTTGGTTGTATATGAATGAAGCTTCTGCTATTGTTTTGCATTACATTGAACTAATTCCAACTAGAAATAAATGGCCAAGGGTTGAACAGGTTAGTGGGTTGGCTGTTAGTCACATTACATTACATCACATCACATTTGAGGTTTATTCCTCCTTAACTGTCAGTGTCATTTTGAAAGTGTAACAATGATGTAGAGTGAAAATTGTTTCTAAAGTCAATCTTGTTACAGGGTCCCATTGTGATGGAGTTGCAGACTTACCGTTACCATGGACACAGCATGAGTGACCCAGGCGTCAGGTGAGAAGCCTCATAAACAACAGCAGCGTCATGTAACAAACTGACTCACCTTATCAGTTTTCCAAGCTGAGTAAATGGTAAAATCAGCCATATATGAACAAACTTAAACCTGATGAAAACCAGTGATTTATGATCATAAGTTAATTATGAACCATGTGTGTCCTTCAGTAGAATACACTAGTGAGGAGGCATCAAGTCAGAGATGCTTCTTAACTGAAACGGTGTTGTAACTCCCTGTAGCTATCGTACTCGGGAGGAAATCCAGGAGGTGCGCAGTAAGAGCGACCCCATCTCCATGCTGAAAGAGCGCATGCTTAGCAACAACATGGCGTCTGTAGAGGAGTTTAAGGTGAGTGAATGCTTCAGGAGTTAAAGCAAAGGGCAGATTATGGTTGAATTAAGCACATATTTCATAAAACTGCAGCGGATTTTGTTCCAAAGTTACAAATAAATGCATTTTCTGTCTGATAAAGTCTCGTCACAGTCAGATGTTTATCATTATTCACCATATTTTATTTGACAAGCTAATACCTTCAACCCTTATCCCATTGTTTTTATTATTATTTTTTGTCTTGTTTTCTTTTATACAGATTTATACACTTAAAGCTGCTATGCTTGATAATATTTTACAGTCACTGGGCAAAAATTTCATAAATACCTTCAGGAATATTGTAACTGAAGTGGTGTCAGAGGACATGAGACTAATGCATCTCCTTCCCTGTAGAAAATCTACCCATTAACACAGATTTCAGCTAATTATAGGCATAAGTGTAACTGTAATTACCAATCACTGATCAAATTAGTCAGACACGACCTGGATGTGACTCCACTGCTCTACTCTGCGTCTCAATATAGAAGCTCGGAGAAATCCCTTCACTTTTCCATAACAACATAAAACTGTGTCAGGTTAATCTATATTTATATTTAGACTTGTTATTTGGACCAAGAGGAGGGAGATGCAGAGGGAAGTTATTTTTAGAATATGGCTTCTTTTTCCACTGCAATTTCGGCTCCTGCAATATTAACAAAAAAAATTTTATTAATAGTGTTAACTTTGTTGCAAAACTGATGTCTGAATAATGTGGTTATGGTGACAGTTTAGCTCAAGAATTGGAGGAAAGACTCTTTTAAGCTTTGTTTGTTTTTATAAGTGGTCAACATAAGGTCATTGTCCAGCACAAACACACTCTTATATTTGAATTGAGCTCGATATGATCCATTTCATTTGCCTCAGAAAGGGTTGATTGTTTTCAGGTCTTGCTGTGGAATAACCAAGTGGTTCTACTCAGAGTCTTTTCTCTCCTGTCAGGAAATGGATGTGGAAATCCGTAAGGAGGTGGAAGAGGCAGCTCAGTTTGCAACTTCAGATCCGGAGCCACCGCTGGATGATTTGTGCAACCACATCTTCTTCAACAACCCACCACTGGAGGTCCGTGGTACACACCCGTGGGCCAAACTCAAGTCTCTCAGCTAGACTTTTGCAACGTATACACACAGACTCTGTTGAGTAAAAACTAAGACCCCATGAAAACATGTCACTCCAGACCTCTGCAGCATTCCGCACCTTCACAGGACTCAGCCGTGACCTGAAACCTGCCAGTGTTATTTATTTTTGTAGTTTTCCATAGAATTATTTAAGAGTTAAGTGGATGTTTGTCCTGCCGATGTGAGGATATCAGATGTTTAAAATATCTGAGAAGATGTGTATTTAATAGATCGCTTTAGTTCTGAAGGGCTGCACACTATACGCACAAAATGTTATTTTTCAGGTTTTCTTTTCATTATGAGGTCAAGTTTTTAACTCATTTTTAATGCCAGAAGAAGAATTGCGAGTATGAATCACCTCTCCATCCAAAAAGTCATTGTCAGCATTTTCAATCCTTCTATTTATAAAGCAATCACTGATCGAGCCTCCTTGCTGAGGTGTTTTAAAGATGCCAACAAAGATTTTGGTTTGTAAATGGAAATGCACTATTGGGAAAAATTCGAGCCATGGTATGAGCCAAGTGTGTGTTTATTAAAATGTGAGTGATTTCTAATGGAAGGGAAGAAAAAACTGATCATGTTTTTAAATATTAAGAAGCAGCTTTTAAACATTCTCTTTGATTTCAGTTAATGGATGAAAAAGCACGAAAGGAAACTGCTTAGGAGTTCAACTCTGTACACTGTTACTGCTACTGATGAAAATGCACTTATTGTATTATTTCGCTCCTCTTTACATGCACCTCTGTAAATGTTTACTGTTAGAAATCCTGTACAGTTACAAATATGAAGCTTTACCTGACTGTTTGTGTATATGTTAAATTGTAAACAACTGTAAAATAAATAAATACAAATGAGTAAGAAGATATTACTCTTTGGACTTTTTCCCTAATTAATAGCTGAGTTTTTTTTTTTTTCCTTTTTAGTCTTTATGATCTGACAAGATTTAAGCCTCTATAACTCATAATAAAGCATTTGAGTGTTGAAATATTACAACTAAAAGTACAAAATAATTATCGTTCTCTTATCTACCACTCGGTGTCACTAGTACACTGTTAATTCAACACCCCCGAGTCAATGCAATTTATGATCAGTGGGTTTACAGACAAGAAAATAACACTGCCATTCCAAATTACAGTCTGTAAACATTTAATTTTAGTCACTGTATTCATTACAAACAGGTAAAAGTGTCTCAATTTTCACTTGGTGGTAAATCTTGAAAACTGAATCTTAAATGAAAGACTAAGAATAGACTATAAGCATGAAACGGTGAACTTACAAAATGCAATGCTAAAATATACAGTGTTAAATAATGTGAAAATATATTTAGTATTTACAGACTATACATTAAACACACTAGAAAGTTAAATTTACAAAATCCAAATTAATCAAGAATTAAATGGCATTTGTAGGTTCGTTAGTGATATTTTTCCAGCTATGGACATGTTCTCTATAACCCTTAAGGACATAAATAGCGACCAAAAGAATCCACTCGACTAAAATGTTTAATAACCTATGAACCACTAATCCTTTCAACATGTAAAAAATTCAAGTAAAAGGCTGTTCCTAAACTTCTCAACTGCATCATATGTAACTCATTTGGATGTTCAGAGGTTCTATAGTGAACATGGAAATGGTGCAACATTGATTCACAAGTAAAATCCATGTTGTTTGATAAATGATTAGTTGAAAATGCTTGTTTTTTTTATTTAGATATGATAGCCTATATTTCGCTGAACAAGTAACTTCTTCAGTTTTCTCTGTTGTGATACAATAAGCTTCAAATTTACTTTGAGCTTTACCGTACATCCACATGATTAGTAAGTTAAGCAAAGGAAAACACCGGATTTTTTTTTTTTTTTAAGCAAACTACTGAGGATGATGTGATGACACTATTCTATAGATAAAAAAATGCCTCCAGAATAAAAGTAGCCAAAGTTCCAAGTTCGAGTCACTAATGAAGACAAATTAAGTCAAAGATGCTGGTTGGCTGTAGTTTCCAAGATACAGTCTAGGGTCAGTATGTGGAATTCTAAGAATTAATGAGAGAATGTGTTTTATTCAAAAGGAATGTCTCAGAGCTACCAGATCTCCTACTTTACCCAGCCTTGTTCTTACATTCACATATTACATATTGTACGCAGTTGTTGTTATTCTTATTTTATATGTTATATTTTATTATTTTCTTTTTACTTTCTTTATTTTCTTAACATTTATTTGGCTGTATAAAAGTGTTGTATAATCATACTGCTCATATCTGTCTTTAAAATTGCACCCTGGGGGCAAATAAAGTTTTTTTGAATGACACTGAATTAAATCTCATGAAATCTTTACCTTCCAATACATTCACTTTTCAGGTACTTTCTAGTGGAAGTTTTATATAATCTATTGTATAAGTGTATATAAACCAATATATATGTGTAATAACACTTCATAATATACTTTGAAAACATGAGCTAACCAACACTTTGGTCCTTTGTTTTCCAGTTCATCTTATCAAGATTCAGCACATTTAATCTGAGGCAGAGAAAAAAAATTATTTGAAAGTCGCCACAAAAATATACTTAGAATTTTAACTATTAAACTGAATGGCTGTTCTCTTAAAACATGTTAAAGTTAAGTGACTGTTACTTTCTGGACACGCCCCCTCCCGACGTGACGCCGTGTGACGTAGCGGTCTGACGGACAGGTAAGCCGACACCGGCCGCCATATTGGGAAACAACGGAAGTGAGTGAGTGAGTGAGTGAGAGAGAGAGAGAGAGACACACACACACACACACAGATCGAGAGATAAGTGTGTTTGTGTGTGTGTGTGTAGTGAATGTGTGCGTGTGAGTAATGAGTGTGTGTTGAGTCAATCAGTTTCCGAAAAAGGGCGTCCGCGCTGTTTTCTCTCATGTTTGTCTCGCCGGAGGAAGGGGCGGTCTCAGCACCACAGCAGATCCGGAATTAGGCAGCGTTCACGCGGCTTGACTCCGCTTGGTCGGTCGGTGGGACTGTCGGTTGGTTGGTTGGTTGGTTGGTTGGTTGAATGGTGGTGGGCTGCGCGGCGGTTCAGCACGGAAACAGGACTGACTTCAAACACTGAGAAAGGGGGCGATAACGAGAAAAAGGGGGGGTTAAATAATCAGCTGGACTTAACGTGTCGCCCGAAGGAGGGAGGGACGACAAACAGAAAAGAGGAATTTAAAAGAAGAAGAAGAAGAAGAAGAAGGAAAAGTAGAGGGAGAAGGAAAAGATGCCTCTGGCTCAGTTAGCAGATCCCTGGCAGAAGATGCCGCTGGGGGGGACAGCCGGAGAGGTGAGACCCACACCAACACACCGACATTCCAGTTTCACCTCTGTCGTACTCAACGGCAGGGGTTCAAGTTTAGTTATCATGTTAGCTCACATTTACTACCCATTCCACTACTTTTCTTCTGTATTTCCATTCTCTGCCACTACACTTCTTACTGCACACTTTTACTCGATCCCAGAAGTTACTCAATTTAACCGATTAGTCGATTGGTTGAGGCATAAACAATATGGCAACTGCCTAAAACAAACAATTATATGGACTTCTGTGGCTCATTGAGTTTAGCTCAGAAGGTATTGGACTAACTTAACATTGTGATGACTTTGCTTTGTATATTTGGAAATACATTTTGGCACTTTTCTTTCATCAATTGTGTTTAACTTAACTTGCTCTTTCAGATAAATGCATTGTCTCCTTTATCCAAACAGTATATGGTAACTACTTTATAGTTTCTTACTATTTTTGGGTTTGTCAGTGTTTTAACAGAGGTGGCTCTCCATTTAACGTTTAGCATGTATCTGACATGTAAAGTGGTACATTTAGGTTTCAGTGTTGGGTAACTATTGAAAACAAATATGGATTAACCCAATCCACACCACACCATCCAACCAGTTTAGGGTAGAAGTTCAGGCAAAATGATAAACTTTGGAAGACTGTGCTTGGTATTTACAGATATGTTTGGTATTTTCTCTCTTTTACTAATAGTATACTTCCATGTATTCTTCTTTACAGGTTAACTATTTCAGTGTACTCAACTGGTCGTTTTGTTGAGGTGTGAACAATGTGGCAGCTTCTTAAAGGTGCCATGGCATGGTGGTATTCTGGCGCTGTCTACAGGTTTGTAGAGGTGTCACAATGTTATATCCGCG
>JAQQZY010000014.1:28205919-28217852 GCA_030068375.1 Ostorhinchus rueppellii
TATATTTTTTTTTATTTTTTTATTTTTTTTTTCCTGGGCATTGACGCCCAGACATTCAGATTGGGTGTCAGTTTCTGGTTTTGCTGGACAGATTTGGTGAAAGAGTTTGAACCAGATTATGCAAACTGGGACAGCACTGGTTAGCACTGTTCCCTCACAGCAAGGAAGTCCTAGGTCCTGTGTTTGTGTGAGTTCTTTCCTGGCACTCCAGTCCTGAGAACGCCTGTCACCTATCCAAAGACTAGATTAACTGGTCAGTCTGATTCACCCTTAGGTGTCAGTATGAGAGTGAATAGTTGTTGGTCTGTATATGTCAGTCCTGCGTTGAACTGTCAACATATCTAGGGTGTACCTCACCTTCACCCATGGGTAATCTCTGGGACTGGATACTTGCACCCCATGACCTCCAAAAGGACTAAGCGGTTCAAAAAATGGATGGATTATGCAAACTGCCTGAACTGACATTTATTGTCATGGACGGTTTTGTGATGACAAATTAGATACCCCATTCAATATGACTATACTGTACTGCATTTGTAGTAAACAAATGACAGCATAATTAACACATTTTGTTTGTTCCAAATAGATTAATAGAGCTGGTAGTGATAAACTGAAACTGATTAATTGCTGAATAAGGCCAACATGAAGGAGTGGAGAGTACAGACTACATATTTTGTCCGTTTACTGTAACATTCATGGGCTTTTTGGGGAGACCTGAAAGGAGACGTGGAAGACATATGCCATGGCATATGTCTAAGGCAGGTATTTTACAAAATATTTTTCTCTACATTTAGGTTACTACAACAGAGTCAGACAGAAAAGTCCACCAGAGTCGATGCTCTATAGGTCTGAGGTCATTTTTTGCGTTCTCGTGAGCACAACATTTTGTAACGCAAAGGTCATGGGGACAGAAAACGGGGACGAATTAACGGTTTTGAGTACCGATCAATGTGGACAGGACACCGGTCTAAGGGAAATCTAACCATTATCGCAGTGTTTTGAAGAAAGTCATGGCAAAACTGTCTGTGGTGCAGCTTTACTCTCTTTTTGCAGGACCTCAACAGCCCTGCTTTACTCCTGCTTTGTCTTGTCATTATTTAGTGTATACTGGCAGTTGTCAAACCAGCTTACAGGTGCATTATAGCTACCAAGTGGATTGGAATCACTGCAGCCCCATTATGTTCCACTCCGGAGTGTCTGCTCAGTGCAAATGTGACTCCCGGTGATAAAATCTGGTTTAACTTGAGATCAAACCAGCTTGAAAATTTTCCACGTTGATTAATATCAGGACTTGTAACACAGAGAAGCACCAATGGAAATATTATGAAAATGAAAATGAACAAAATGTTGACAGATGATTATTCTCTACTTTTCACTATAATATATTCAGATGTTCAATTCATCACAATATTATATAAAACAGTCTTTTGTTTTCTTAATTAATTTAGCTCAGTCAAGGTTTCGGAGGAGGAGGAGGATTAGTGATCGGGACTTTCCCTTGAAAGCTAGGGGAAGACCCCCACACCCCACCTTCGGGTGCCTGGCTGATCTCAACAGGAATTTGACACGGACACTGAAAACCCACATCTTGTCTCATTTCCAGACTTCCCACCATGCTTCCTCCCCCTCTTCATCGTCATCCTCCTCTTCTTCTCTGCCTCCTGTGGAATTTCATGTCTTACTTATTGGTCTTCCCCCTCATCAGTCATATACTGGGCACTTATTTTTACTTCTCTGTGACCTTTGGATTGGATTGAACACTTTTTTTTCTCTCTCTCCCCTTCCCTTGTCTTTTCTTTATTTCTTTAACCTCTTTCTACTTTTCCCGTTTCATTTCCTCCTCTTCTTCTTTTTACTCACTTTGCTCCCTCTTTTTTCCTTTCCTTTCCTTCTCAACTCTCTTGTCTTATTTGCAGATATAAAATCTGTAATTACTCCCTCCTGCAAAATGTGTCATTTTTCTCACATGTTCTGGGCATGTTGTGTTCGTTAGACGGAGGATGCATTTATAGGCCTGTGGGAAATCGCAGCATTGTGGCTCATGGTGCCTGGAACAATATTTATCACATTGATCACATGAAGTATCACACAAAGTTTGGAACACATTGTCATGTTCCTGCCTGTCCTGACTGTGTCACATGCTTGATGTGTGTCTGGTGGGGCGGTCTCCAAGGACAGATGTGTGCCTTCCTGTGCAGATGTTGTTGCCAGGGAAACAATGACAGGACATGCTTTAATCACCACAATGAACAGCTGGAGGCCTTCCTGTATGTTTGTGTGCATTTCCCTCAAGCGCTGTGTGCTCTAACTACTTTGTCAGTCAGTCATTTTGGGTGTTTGGACGATGAAGACGTTTTTGTTCACCGCCAGGAATTCGCAGGTTCAGGTACTCCATCTGACACATACATGCATATAGAGATTCAGATTGTGCCGTCCTTAGTGTCAGTGTGCAAGTGAATTGTTTGTGTGTATTCCAGGTTGTTATGTGAAGACATGTAACTCTGCTTTGGCAATAGAACAGAAATCTGTGGCTGCTTCTGCTCAGTTGTTGCTGTATTTACACTTTGTCATCACATATGCAGTGCTTTACAAAATCTTAGAGTAATGCAACATTATATCAGTTGTCTTTTAGAAATTTAATGTAACTTTTCCACTTCTAATTTTGTGAGAAGTTCTTATATATTTTTCTAAAATTATACATGAAAGAATTCTGTTTATAGTTGTTGACCAGTTTATTGTAGAGCTGCAGCAAATATAGGAGTAATTTTTCAGAAAATGAATTTATTCTTATTTTTAATGTCGGAATCCACCTGTCAAGTCTTTTATTTGGTATGTTTTTAACAGACAAATAGAGACAAATAGATGTTTTCATGCCAGAGGAACTTTTCATGGTTCTGATAACTGTTGGAAGTGCTAATTTATGTGTCCTCATTGTAATTGAAGACAATAGTTATTAGAATGCTGTTGTTTAGCCCCTATGTTAGAGTAGATGCTTTCCTTGCAGATGGGGAGCATTGCGTGGTGCAGATGCGGCCCAATTATAAGTGTACTCTGAATGCTGCATCTATACAGCATGGAGCGTTGCTATATCAACCAGCAGCAAGCAGCTATTTCATGTCAGCCTTCTTATACGTTGTCAGTAAAAGGTGTAGATTTCTTGGTGTAGATTTGCTGAACTGTTTGTCTTAAAAGAAACAATGAAATAAGGAAAATAGTGGAGCTGGAGCAGAAAGTTTGACTATTGGTAGGTCAACTTTTTAATTTTAACATGAACTTTTGTGGTGAGTCTTGTGCAACTGCTATGCTCATTCAGCCATGTCATGTAATGCTGCTGTATATTCTGTTGTATCATCTCAACTGTTCAGTTTAGCTGGTTGTGTATTGTTGAAATGTACACTGCCCGGCCAAAAAAAAAAAAGTCACACATGCAATATTTCACTGCACCACCTTTAGTTTTGATTACAGGAGACGTTCACTTGGATTTAACTCAGCAAATAGTTCCGATCCTTCTATGGGTAAATACTGCAGTGGTTAAGAATGTTTCAGCTGGAACAGGTTATTTAACTCTAATTGCAGTGAGTGTCCCCTCATGTCTAATGTCAAAAAGATTGGACAATGCCAGGATTGATCAGGATCATCAGGTATGTGACAGAATGTTTTAGGGAGAGTGAGACATCATTTCCACACATGGATTAGCCAACATAAGACTCTAATTCAGGATGTGATGAAGACTGAAGACTTAATGCACCGGCCTGCTTCTACATCATCAATAATCAGAAATGAATGCATCTATGGATGAAAAAATGCTATGAACCGTATTGTGAAACTACATGTGGCAAAAAAAGTTGTGACACTGAATGTCTCCTGTAATCAAAACCAAAGGTGGTGCAATCAAATATTGCATGTGCGACCTTTTTTTTTGACTGGGCAGTGTATGTTGAATTGTTGAAGCTGTGGCACTAAATGCTGCACTGTGGTGCCGGGATGGAGCTTTATATATTCACTGTGGACTAGTGAAGGGAAAAAAAAAAACAAAAAAAAACTTTCCGGCCAGGCCTTGATAACAGAGGAAACTGGGTGAGCTGACACTGTAAGGTCAACATCCTTCCTTCTTAATTGATTGTCTTCCTTAATATTTAATTCTCTATTACCATAAATCCATTACTGCTGGTCTTGGCTTAATCCACCTGTCCTGATCCTCTCACAAAGGTAGTGGTTATAGCTGAAGTTGGTTCCTGGATGCCTTCGGTGGCAGTCCGCTGCACACATTTCTGGTGTATTCTTGTTGCATCCATATATTCTGTATATGGATGAAACAAACCTTAATATAACACGCTAGATAAACATCAGACACTGCCACAGGTGAAATTATATTGTATTTGCCGACAGTGGTCAACAAGGTTCGTATCGACTGATATATAGTATCTGTGCATGCCCCATTTTTTAAATTTCGTGGTTGTAAGAACACATTTTCTTATTCTGTTTCTGGTGGTTTACTGGCTGATCTTCAGCTTATAAGTGTTTTCAGATGTCAATATGTTCCTTTTGCGATAATAAAACTAAATATTGTTGCCTGTGCATGGAAAATAATTTGTGTTTTGATAATTTGAAATGAAAGGTGAGGGGAGAGAGTGTGATAATTCATTAAATTTCCCTGTAGTGCAGAGATGGCGTACCACTCACATGTTGCATATTTGTGTGGGTAATTAAGAGACTTCCATGCTCTGATCAGAGAGGATCTATTGGCAGCAGATGAAACACTTTGATTTTCACTAATGAGGGGAGGAAAAGGGGGAGGCAGAGAGAAAGAGAGAGGAGGGAGTGAAGACAGAGCGGTAGAGCGAGGCAAAGAATGAAAGCAATGTGGGGAAAGAGAGGGTAAGAGAGGACGGACAAGTACAGAGACAGAGGCCCTACTGTCCTGCAGATGACAGTGAGGTGTGTGTGTGTGTGTGTGTGTGTGTGTGTGTGTGTGTGTGTGTGTGTGTCAGGATTCAGGATGGATCACTATGGCAACCTGGTCGGCATGGTGACAAAGTTTTCCCCCTTACCCCAACTCCTCTCTGTCACTGTCTCCTTACCCTTTACGTCTCTCTATTTGTCTCTGTCACGCAATGTCTCATTGCCTCCTGAATGCCAAAAGAGTAAACTAGGCTTCATTATCTCAGATGGCATAATACTCAACCTCAAAGGCATGAGACAAAAATGTGTTTGTTTCCTCAGGTGGTTACAGTCCTGGCCTCCTCAATGTTGACCAGTTGCATTTTTGTACAGATTTGTTATATTGAATGACTATAGACACCAAGACACTTTCACATTTTGTGGTTTGAGTATTCGTGATGGAATTACATCCCTGGACAAATAAATTAACATTCCGAATCGGTGTTCTCCAATAATTATATAGACTATGGCAGCCTGCCATAGTAATTTGGCTCTCCACAATCTCATAATGAACCAGAAACTTGGTGGTGAGAGGGGGCTACTCTGATCAGAGATATTCTGGCAGTTTGGAGTTATTAAACACAACGCTTCAGGTTTGAACAATGATTAGACCACTGCATTGTGCACATTGTATCATTGCTAACGGGCTCATTATCAGTCTGGTCTTCACGGTGTTGCAGTCTTCAACACAAAGGTAAAGCACATACTACCTATTAAACATAATATTAAATATCAGAAAATTTAATGGAGCAAAATGCCTGAACTGTTAATGTCCATAGCATGCTGGTATAGAATGGCATGCCCACTCAGAGGGTGTGACACTTTTACACTATGTATATGAGAAAACATCGGCAACACTGTGCTTTGAGCTACTTAAACAAAGCATCTGTGCAATAAAATAAATTACTTGTGGACTACTACAATAATTGACTACTGTTTTCATAATGACAATGACAAAAAGGCTATAATTCTCGGAAATTTCTCCTCTGATTATTTGTAGGTTCTTTCCTCCTCTGTTGTCACATTAAACTAAACTTTTTTGGATTGTGACCAAACAAGACATTTAATGACATCATGTTGGGCTTCAGAAAACTGTGGGCACAAATTCTTGATATTTGATTGACTGAAAAATGAGCTGAAAATATAATCATCACTTAAAATAACCATTTATTTTAGACTTACACACATACACACACGCAGATTCACATTACTGCTAATGCTCACAATTAAGATCGTTATCGTAAGTGTTCATTACCTTTATTAAAACACTGATGCATCTTAATCATTTAGAGAGATGCTGGGGTGAAACGCAGTTCAGAGACTTATGAAGTAAGAAAAAACAAGTAAGTTTGATGTGTCAGTAACAGCATGCAACTGATATTTAGAGCACCATTTAAAAAAAAAAAAAAAAAAAAAAAAAGAACTTCAGAAAAAAGCAGATGGATGTATCCAGTATTTAGTGTCTTGAACTCTTCTGCACAGCTGTTATGCGGTTTATCGAACTAATCTTCTAATGTTTTATACCAGGTTTCATTCAACACATGTCCAATAAATCTAATAGTATTTTGGATGACATCAGAATTTTCAGATCGCATAAAATGCTATTCTCTGTAGAAGCAATATTGTTGAATTTTTTTGTGAGTTTTTAATGTTGTGCACACTCTTTCCCTAAAGATTTTTGTTGTCTTTTAACAGAGACTGACAAACGGACATTATGCTGATTACAGTGGTGTAAAAACAACATAGGTAAGGGTGGCCTAAGACCCCTGCAGACTACTGTATTCTCTAAACACCAAATGACAGTGAGTTCGCTTTTTAAGCACTGAAGCCACAATATTGTGAAAAGTAACATAACCAAATGAAACAGACCGCTTTTTGAAATCTTGATCAAAATTGGAAAAAAAAAAAAACCAAAAAAACCTCAGGTGCCCAAAGAGTTAATGAAATCTATGTATTATATTATGTAGAGATAATATGAGTAATTTTTTTTCTGAGGCATAATGTCAAATAACATAAAAATGATCAGTGTAGGAAATAAATGTATGCAGTTTTGTTCACAGTATTAATTACCTCTGCATGCCATTAAAGGCGTTAAAAAATGTGATTTGGAATGATGATTTCACTGCCAACGTTCTGTCATTATTCCAAAGGAAGCCTTTTCTTACTTTTTGATCAAATCGCATCTTTTAAAAGATTGTGTTAAACCCAGCAAGAAGGTTAACCATACCTCCCCACAGACTTAAATGGCATCTTTACTTAAATTTAGTCTCAGAATTTTCCTCTTTGGATACAGCTGCACGCTAGAATTTTTCAGATTAAACCAGAAGCTGTTCAAAAGGATTGTGAGCTCGGGTTGCCTTGGGTTTTTTCGAAGTCAGATCTCCAAACTGCAAAACTATATGACCCCACCCCAATATTAAGCCTCTGGTGAAACCTCAGGAAAAGCCTCCACTGTGACGCCATCAGATGTAATGTGAAGTGTGATTTCTGCAAGGCAAGAATCAGAGAGCAGAAAGAAATGTAGATGACACACACACACACACCTTCAGACTGTGTGTGTGCACAGAGCAGTGATTGAGGATCTTGTCTCTCCAACTCCTGAATAAATGATGATGTCCTCCCTCTGCTCCTCCTCATCTATACTTAATGCACCCTCTCTCTCGTCGTATCCGCCACACTTTCATCACTTACATCTTCTCCTTCATCATTTTCTCTCCGAGTTGTAGTGCTTTGTTACTGCTTCTATCTGTCTGTGTCCAAAATCAAGTGTTTTACACAAAAAGATAAAGTTTTAAAGCCGCATTGTTGCTTTATGATATAAAAATTTCAATCATACTAGCATATTTCTGTATCAGTTTTCTATATTTAGGATGGAGCTGGTCAGTTGATATGCGTAATGGCTAAAAATCATCTTAAATCAAATTACTGTGAAGGCACTCTTACTACTGCTGCTCTGTGGAATGGATACCCCTCATTTCTTGATGCTTTAACAAAAATTCTATCTGCAAATAAAAATTAGGATGATTAACTGAGCACTCACCTGCAAAATGATTACAAATCACTTAACGTGTGTCCATGTAACTTAAATGCACTGAAAATCCAAAATACCAAATTCACTAAAATGTTAGACTTAAAAGAACTTACAATTCTGACGTTTTTGAACCTGTAATCATCAAAATGTGGGTCAAAATAAATGGAAGGAATATAATATAAAAAGGCAGAAGGGATGTTGCATTTATTGTAGTTATTTACATGTTCTTTAAAACGTGAAATCTGCAGGATCCATGCCACTGTTGCATTACACTTGTCAGTCTCTAGAAGAATCTGTAGATGGAGCTCTTCTCTGTACAGTGTTGGTGCTGTCACACACTTGCTCTGTATGCGAGTTTGTGTGTCTTTGTGGACAAATTTTAGAAACCATAAATAGGGGTATTTAATCTGGCCCTCATGGTTTTGTCTGTTTAATGCATAAGACTCGGTTTTAGAGTTCTAAAATAGGCTAAGAATGGGAATTAGAAGGATTTTATTGATACCAGTGCCCCTGTTGATTCTGTTTATTGATCTAATTCTTTATTGATTTACTTACTGATTGATTAATCTTGTGAGGAGTGCAAGTTTCCTGAATGTGCAGTCTGCAAAAACCCATTTAAATCAGAAGTAAAACAATGTTTACTGGGGCATTCCATTAAATATGTAGTTTATTTACTTGATACTACTTGAACTTTACTTTTAATGATTTACAGCATTTTATATCAACATTTTTTCTCTATTTCTTGTGCCCCCCTTAAAACCTATTGAATTACCTTTCATGTGTTTGAATGGATAAATTTGCTTTGCCCTCTTGATTAATGAAGTACTTGTTTGTTTATGACATGCTTGGAAACTGTTAAAAAAAAAAAAAAAAAACATTCTCCAATATCTTGAGTGATCCATGTCCTAAACTCCAATTGTTCTTGCTTTTTTTTTTTTTTTTTAGTAACAACAAAATTAATAAAATAAGCAACAACATAATAAAGGGATAGAAATTTGCAAAAACCAGCAACATAATGAAAAATGAAGTAATATTACCAAAGAAGTCGGCAAAATGATATTTTAATTATTACGTAAATAAAAGTAAAGAATTAACAATAAGCATCTGATCTGAGCTTCCGTGAAGTTCTTTACAAAATTATTTTAATGATTTATAAATTCCAATCATCATAGTTGCTTTTTAATTTGATTGTTGGCAGTTGACTTATTTATCAAATAATCTTAGCGATGTCAGTTGACAATAGAATTTGTCAAATCATCATATAATCAGACAAAAACTATGCACTAAAAACCACTGTGATAGCATCATAGTCACCTCTTTGAGAACCACTGTATTCAGCTTTGACAGTTTCATAAAATATTAAAGCCTGAAGCTTATTCTTAAAAGCCTGCATGGTCATGCGCCTTCTTAACTAAATGAATTTGTTTCACAGTATCAGCATTTGAGCACAGTCAGTAAATGGTTGCAATTTACAAAACCTCAAAGAAGGATTACTGTGGAACTCCTGCTTTCCAAATGAGTGGAAAATAAAACACTGTTTTATAATAGAAGCCTCAGTGCATCCAGTACTTCATATTGTACGATGCACTTCCAAAGCTACTGTTATGTCTGTCAAATGTGAATACAGAACATTCCTGAAATTAAAGCCTGTATTTTGTGGAGTTATATCTGTGCATGACACTTGTGATTCCATTCTTGTTTGGGGTAAGGTCACAATATGGTAAATGTCAGGGAATCATGTCTCTCAGGATTTCCACAAACATAGTGAGGCTTGACTGTGTATAAGGCCTCTAACATTACTAATACTGACACTGATGAATAGTTGAATTAAAACCTGACTGTGTGATCTGTAACAGGTGCCATCAGCTGTCAGGCTTTGTGTGTGTGTTATCTGAGCCTGAGGCGAGGCTAGCGGAAGTGCACTTTATGCTTCTAACCTGACAAATCCCCTGTGTGTGTGTGTGTGTGTGTGTGAGAGAGAGCGTGTGCGTGTGTGTGTGTTCTCTGTGTGTGTGTGAGGTGACCATCCGGCCTGTTAATTTGATTGCGTAACAGGCTTAGAGGGCGCAGATTGTCTGGAATGGAATCCCACTCGCTCAGTCCGAGATAGCTGCTGCCATGGAGAAGCATTACACACACAGTCAGCTCTCTCTATCTTTATACAGACAGTCATTGACATAAAGCTGTTTTTAAACTGCATTTAAACCTAGTCAAGTCCACAGGTTAAAGATATTTAAAGATCAGGTTTCACATCCTCATAGTGATAAAAAATGTAATTGTCCACATAACTTTACAAAGACACACATATAGCATTGACATTTGAGGCGGACAGACAACCCATTGACTCACAATAGAAAAACCCTCACATCACCCTGTTCTAAAGCAGCTGGCATCTTCAGAATCACAGACAGAGGATAAGAAAACATACGACAGGTCTGGTTGGTATTATGAATTAAGTCCCACTTGCATCTATTTTTATTAGCTAAGTTAATAAGGGATATGAAGTGACGCTGGGCGTGTGGAATCACTTTCTCTCACTTCTTTTTTACTCACTGTTTATTACTGAATAATACTTCTTTCCTAGACTTTTTAGAGCTGCACCATGTCGAATGAAAAAGTTTTAATATGCAGCGTGAGGATGAGCTTTACATGGAAGTCAAAGGATTTCAGGCTATTGTGCACTCTGATATCCTATTCATTACAAAATAACAGAATCATTTGGTTTGATTATATTAACACCTTGTACTATCCTGCTACTTAGAGGAATGCCATCGTAAGTTCTATGTTTCTTGAATTTCTAATAGGATTTGAGAAACAGTTAAATAGAACCAATTGTTGGGGATGAAATGTGTGACAATGTCTGTGTTGCACTTTAAGTACTTATGGGAAAAGTTTTTGAGGAGAACCCTGTCCTCTTCATTATCTGCGCAGTGATAGGTTGTCATGGACTCTCTCTATCCTGCTCTCTATCTAATCTATCTAATCTAGCTAAAAAAAAAAAATACAAAGAGCACTTTTTTCAATGAGGCACAAAAGGCAGGGGCTTAAGTACCCTTTGGGCCCTATGTGTGCATGTGCTGTTTAATACTACTGGATACAAGTAGTCAAGGAATAAGAAAGGGTTCTATTATTCACTACAGAAAGTGTTATATTCCTACTGTGAAATTCAGTTTTAGCTGACAAGCAAAATAAAAATATATAATTTTGGGGAAAAAAAGCCAAAACAGTCCTCTTTACACACAGAACATGGTATGGGCTGAACCGTGGACTACCTGCACTATTGCACTCCAAATATTAACGATCATTTGCAATCATGCCTGGTAGTAATAATAATAATAATAATAATAATAATAATAATAATAATAATAGTAAAAAAAACAACAACAAACAAACTACACCTACCTTGTAATAATAACGTTGTTCATCCTTTTTACTTTAACTTAAAATATGCTTGTCTACCACAAAAACATCTTGAAAAAAATCTAATCTAAACAACATCATTGTGTCCAAGCTTCTTTTTTTTTATGTAAACAAGGGATCTAGGCTGTTGAGTTAGACCCTGAAGAGGAATATTAAAGACAGAGCAGACTTCTGAGAGGTTTAGGTTCTGTTATCAGCAGCAAAAATGGTGCCTTTATTTTCTTCTTTTTTTGTGTGTGTGGCATATTTCTTATATTTTTCTAGTATGTACAAGATTGCTGAAATTTTCTGAGCTTCCCGATCCGATATTTGGATCGGATCGGCCGCCGATATTAGCAGAAAATGCGTATCTGTATCGGATCGGCCGGCAGGAAAAATTCCGATCCAGACTCCCGATCCTTTTTTTTTTTTTTTTTTTTTAAGTCCGATCCAGGTTTTCCGCGCAGATTTTTTTTTTTTTTTTAATAATCCATTCCATTTTTTTGCTGTGGTTTCCCTAAAATCCGGTCCGCATTTTCCAGCACACCTTCAGCACACCAGC
>JAQQZY010000014.1:28222182-28241229 GCA_030068375.1 Ostorhinchus rueppellii
TATATATATATAAACAAACTTATTTTTCGCTATTCATCATCAAACTGTGCCAGGACTAAATTATAGGGAAAAACTGCAGCTGTCACAGATGTGTACTGGAAAATGTGGACATAGGGTTTACTTTATCAATAAGCATATTATTTTGTTTGTTTGTTTTAACATTTGTCTAAAAAATGCCATCACACTGCTTCAGCCCATGAGAATTGTAGGGAAAGTCCATGATTACTTGGCACCAATCTGCCATTTTAGAAACTTTCAGTATGAACAGATGTGGGCTCAGATAGTTAATGAAAAGCTTTACAGCTTGAATTACTGACTATGAAGGCTGATAAGAGCTCATAAATGAAGTATGATATTCAGTTACAGATGTAATTATTTAAGTGTTTATTACTTTGACTAATAAAGTAAGAGAGTACTAAAGCAAAATATACATCAAATGTCCCACCCGTTATGCTTAGAAATAAACTTTGTGCGTTATAATTTAATAGAAGATGTAGCAGAACAAACTTAAAACTTACTACCCTGGTACCATTAGTAAACCAAGGTGGAGTATTTACCTTAAATGTACTGCTTGTTATTTTTTATTTTAAAGGATTATAGACTGGTGGCCCAAACTCTGTCATTGCACCTGTTTGGGATGAGAAAATGTTCCTGTGTTTCTCTTATATTTGCCTCTGAGATGTAGTGGAGTAGAAGTATAAAGCTGCAGAAAATAGAAATACCTAAAGTCAGGAACCTCAAGTTTATACTTAAGTACAGAATTTGAATTAAAGGATCACCAGTTCAGTGAATTTCCAATTAAGAAAGCAGATGTACAAGTTGGAAACACAACAATGTGTTTTATTCAGATGGTTAGAAAGATCTTTGAAGATTCTGGAAATACTCTCAGGAAGGCAGAGAGTCTTTCTTAATTTCCTTCTGAGGTTGTGAACCGTTAGGGATGAGTTATGTTAAGACAAAGCAGCGGTTACCTCTATAAGTGAACTGGGTACGTTCACAGATTTGTTGTAATTGGCAGTGATTTGGTTGTTTTTGGCAAAGTGTGTGCACACTGAAGTATTTACTACTGGGATTGAAATTAATGATTGTTTTCATTGTGGATTAATGTGAATTTATTCTCTGGATGAATGGTTTCTTGGAAAAAAAGGTAAAACTCTGAAAATGTTACTGGTAATCTCTTACAGTGAAGTTGATGTCTTCATATAACTTTTGAAGCACTTAAAGGAGGGCATCTGTAGTTTGTTTGCTTTTTAAGCCAGCTGTTGAACAGACAGAAAATTGGTCTTTTTTTACTTGGGATGCGCCAATGGCAATGTTGTTTGCCGATACCGATGTTACTTTTTGTTGGATTATTTGTTTTTTCTTGTCTGTAATTCCCTTGCCAAAAAAAAATATTTTAGCCATTACTCGGATTATTGTTGAATGAACACAGATTGAAACACACAAACATGTGAAAAACCTGTTTTTACTTGGTACTTAAGTATCTCCCATTTCCATCAATGGAAAGACATCTTCTATGTTCATACTAATAACTGAGAAATATTGACAAACACAGGTATATATTAGTGCATTTATAGCTTTCACAAATATCACAAGATATAATTATTTCAACCTAATTTTCCAAGCGGCCCTGCGATGAACTGGCGACTTGTCCACGGTGTACCCCGCCTCCGCCCTTCAGTAGCTGGGATAGGTTCCATGTGACCCTAGTGAGGATAAAGCGGGTATAGAAGAATGAATGAATAATTTTCCAAGTCCGATGAATGGGGAAATCAAAGTAAACCTCCAAAGTAGCAATAAATAATTAACCCTTACAGCACCAAAGTTACAATATTGTGACAAGTAACATAACTGAATGAAACGGACAGCTTTTTTGAAATCTTGATATCAAAATTGTATTTTTTTTAGGGGGGGGCTCTGGCACTTAAAGGGTTAATATTAATATTATTCCTATGTACTTCTAGATCGGAGACAAAAATGCTCAAATGGGCACCTCAATTTTTTATTTATTTATTTTTTTGTTTTCTTTAAAGTCCCATGTTTACCTAATTTTTTTACTCATAATTGTGTAATCTGTGAAATGAATCTCTCCTTCCTTATAATCAGCCTCAGCCTCTGTGCTCTATACTGCTCAGAATGTCACAAACATGTCTTTTCTAACCTAAATCTGTCTCTGTCCTGATGCATGAGTCTGTGCTCCAGAGCAGCAGGATGATTTATACACTTTGTGTCCACATTGTACGTAATGAGAAAAACCTCCTGCAGCCAGACGTGCACAGACTCGTGTTGATTCCCTTGTCTGCTCAGAGGTTAAAAAACGTGTGCACAGTTTATGTTAATTTAATATGATATGTCTCAAGTGTCCATCTGGAAGGTCTGCTGCTCTAACGGCATCGTGCTGATTCACTGAGCCGCTGAGGCCTCTTAATTAGCTCTGATGGTGGACAGATGATAACCAATTCACCCCACCTCTCTGTAGAGGAGTGTTTCCAAACAATGACAGAAATGGTTCAAAATATAATGTATATTTAGCTCCAAAGACTGATGTAATTGCCTAAGATAGCCTGGTTTGGTCGTCCCACTCCCACTGTGTCAGTTGCACAAGTTCAGCAGTGAACATTTCTAAAAACAGGACAAAGAAGGAGGACAGAGGGTATGAAGAAAATGTCACATCGAGTTTAAAGCTTTCTAATTAGTACTGCTCCTCCACCTCAGGGATCAAAAGCTATAGGGCTTGATGCTTATTGTTTTCCCCGTATTCTGCCGAGATGTGCAAAAAGAACATCAGGCACACAATGAAAATGTATGTAAAATGATTTTCTGTGGTAAAAGGTTATGAGAAGTCATTTATGACTCCAATGACACTCACATTTGATTATTACTTCTTCAAACTGCATTTATTTAAGATTTTTGTCATTATTTCTACTTGTGTGTGACAGATTTAGGAGGATGTAACTGCGTAAATATGATATTATATTCATAGTTATGTGGCGTGTTACTTCTGATGACTGGTGGTATTTGTCCCTGTGTCCATTTGTGTGACTGTTTCTTTTCAAAAGTGTGAGAAACAAATGTATTCCTTATAGTCAGCGGATGGAAAACCTTGGAAGCTGTGTGTGTTTTTCTGTTTTTGTCCAGCTGAGACAGAAATAAACCATAATATAGACAATAATAGGTTAGAGAAGCGGTAAAATGTGTGTATGTGTGGCCGCCTTCAGGTGTGTTAGCTTGTGTTCAATGCATGTGTGTGTGCATATAGAGCACAGGTGCAGGGTTTGCAGTTTTAATCCTGTGATTAAGAGGTGCTACATGAGCATCCTGTCGCTTCAGCTCTGATCCTCCATCTGTGATCTGACTCACGCACAAACACACATACACACACTGAAATGTCATCACTCCTAAACTCCTCAGCTTTTCATACATTTCACCATCTATTTCTGCAACGTCCGAACTCTGTTGTGTTCGTTTGTCAGCTGTTTGCTTAGCTCCGAATTGCCTCGTGAGCAATCGGCTTAGTCTGGATCTGAAATTGTTTATTATGATAGCAGATGACAAATTACAGGGAAAATCAACATAAACTTTTCTGACAAACAGAGGTGGCGCCACTAGTACTCCTACAAGACTTTACCACCTGTCTGTATATCTGTGTAGCACTCTATAGGTAATGATGAATTGCACTGTAATTACATATTTATAGCATCTGTATGTGGGTTACAGGTTGGGTTTGACAGCTTGATAGTAGCGCAGTGGGTGATAATTTTTCATTCCTACATTCAAGCAGTATAGATTCTAGAGAAGGCATTTCACTATTTAAAAGAAAACAATTATTCAAATCACAGTGAGATGCAGACCTTGATTTGAGTCACAATTTGGTTAATACTGCATTTGTATATATTTTTTGCTTTGTTTTTGGTGTGTAGATGAATTACAAATGGAAAGGCAACAATTAGTGGGTTTTATCAAATCATAGAACATTGAGAACTCTGTGGAGGTAGAGTAACAAAATTATCAGTGGATGTTTGTGTTGTGGGCAGTTGATTTATTTTGATTTGATTGTTAATGAAGCGTAAGTCATCACTGAAGTTCATGCCTGTGGATTTCCTGATTTCCACATTATCTGTATGGAAGACAAACAAACAAATAGTCCAGTCTTTGTAATGAGTAGTCAAATCAGATAAAACTAAATTTAGAGTTTGTACATTCTTTGAAATTGAGTAAACTGACTGCTCGTTGGATCTGATATTCAGCATTTTCACAAGGTTTCGCATAAATATTATTCTTTTTTTCATTTGTCCAATAAACTAAATCCCCAGTGAAAGCTCATAGTGATAAGTGTTGTTGAAATGTAATTGAGTTGTGCTTCTTTATTTAGTTGGAATGATCTTGACACCTGTTTTCATGGGTCTAAAATTCATCATTTAGCCTAATAATTTTTGAAATGTCTCGATTCTATTATGTATCATTATGTGGACTTCTTCATTGGTGCACTAAGCTGCAGACTCTCACTCAATAACATTATACTATACTAACGGTTATTACTGATTTTTCAGCCTCAGACCAAGCAATAGAGTTTTAAAGTAAAATTACTACTTTGCCCTCTTGCATTGAATGGCGTTAACATTTCTACTTATCTTATGTCATTAATTTGGTTAATTTCTCTGTGGCAGCTGTGGCTCTGCTGTTTTCAGAGACTGCTGGCTCTGGGTTTGCTTTGGTTGTGCATTTTGGACATTGGCATGTGTATTGTAAAATAGAGTTTCTGTGGCTAGGTTCATTTTCGTTGTTGTACATTATAATGATCACAGTGTGCTTTAGCAACATCACGACAGAATTTTCTGTTCATTGTAAGACAATAATGGAGTAAACTAGACTGTGCACCATAGTCAGTATTGTCATGGGAAACACTGGGTAACAGAATATAGTTTGTAATGTTTATTTCAGGATGTGACATGGCCTTTCTTAGAGCTGCTTTGTGAAAACAAGCTGTATTTTTTTTTTTCATCACTTCCAGCTTTGCTTATTGTGCTCTATCTGCAGATGGATTTGGGTTTTGTTCTGTCGTGTTCCAGATGGAGGTGGCTCACACAGACACTGTAATGGGAAGATGCAGCTGTTAATATTACCAGAGTATTACCAATATTACCATGTTGTGGTCTTATTGTTTTCATGCCCATTATGAATAACTGAGTCAAGATTTACTTGTTCTAATATTAGCTTTAACTGATGAAATCCTAATTGTGCAATATTATAGAAAATTGAGGGTGCTACCATTAACATGTGTAGTGAATCACTGACAGATAAATTGTAATCAAATTGTGAGAGTAGTGAAGATTCACCCAACACACCTATAATGCATGTATGAGCAACATGGAAAACTTCGAAACTATTCAAATAATTTCCTAGATTTAATGGTTGCAGTTGGTCCCTGGTGGCAAGTTTTACCTTCAAGCTTTTTGGATGTTTTTCTTTTATCATCTGTTCTTGCTTCTCCGAATTTTATACACACATAGGGCAATAATAATTATCAATAATACTGTGAGTAGTTTTTTTTTTATTTTTTTTTTTATTGGGAAACATACGACCCCCAAGTCTTTGACAACCTTAGGATAAATGTTGAAACCCTGACACCACTTTTGCCCTCTGAGACAGAGGGAAAACCTTTACTAATAATCATATCAGCCCTGGAAAACCCACATCAGTAGACTCATTTTTAGAAATTATGTTAAAGTGCTGGGATTACTACTGATATTTAGTAAGTAAAGCATCTTAAAACGTCATTCATTGCTGCACATTTGGCTGCTGCCCCTCCCACTCCAGTTAATCTTTACCCATAATAATAACGAAAGGATGAGAGAGGTGCAAACCGGAGAGAGGAGAGGTGAGAACAGTTCACATAAAGATAGAAAAACTGAGAAAGTAGGAGGGAACAAGGGAGGAGAGAATTCTCTGAGGGAGAGAGACTTGCAGTCAAAGTGAGCACATAAGAGAGAGAGCAGTGTGTTGTCGCCGGCTCCATCCGGTAGCCTTGCAGTCGACGCTCAGGAGCATGTTAGCGCCGCAGAGCCTCGGTCGCAAACGGGACTACAGGACCCATAATGCATTGGGACACCTGGCAGCCGGCAGGTCACCCACCTGGGAAGTGCAGGTAATGGTGGAGAGAGGGAAATTGTAGAGAAAGGATGATGAGAGGAGAGATACTGATGGAAAAGCAGTGGCAGGAGGATGATGAGGCATGTGGAAAGGCAGTCTGGATTTGTTTACTTGTGTGATTTTTATATCAATATCCTGAGTACACGAAGATTTGAGAGAGTTGAAGCTTGAAGGAGGGTTGGTGTTACTGAGTCCATCATCACAAACACATAGTATGGTACCATTAGTCACTCAGATGCAGCGGGAAGCAGGTATTGGAGGTGGCACCATGACAACTGTGCATCCGTGTGTGTGTGTGTGTCCCATGTCAGTGTGTGTGTTTATAATATCCCACTGAGCAGATGACGAGCATTCGGGAACCCTGCTCAACCTGTTGTGTGATTCACTGAGATCTAAAAAGGTCTGGCACTCACACTTGGTGATTTACCACCGTGTATTTAGAGAAAACCCAGATATAAATTAACAGTTTTCAGTAAGACTTGAATTTAAAAGGTAATATTGTCAACAAACAGATTTTCATTGATCTACAAGCAGAGGTGTGAAGAAACAACACATGAATACTAGCGCTTACAGGTATCTGTTCTTTTCTTTAGTATTTATTTTATTAGCCATTTTCTACTTTTTTTTTTCACCCTTCTCCCACAAATACTGTATTTGTGCTTTGTGTGGCTTCTCAATATCAAAACCATAGATGGAAAACATAGGAAAGACTGTCTCTTGGCATATCTTTGGTGCAAATCACACATAACACAGACAAAATATATTTGAAAAAATTATCAAAAGGCTATTGGAATAAATAATGTTGAAAAACTTGACAACATTATGGTTCATATGGTTCTAGCACCCACCCACTATCATTCAGGAATAGGGATAAAAGCTCCCTGGATTGTTTGGCTAGTTCTTTGACAGTATTGGGTTCAGAATGCAGTGACTTTACACTTGCAAAATAATGTTGTTATATAATTTTGTTTTGGTGCATCTTAAAGATTAAATCCCTACCAAAGAAAATGGCACATAAATTTGCAAATCTTCCTGTCAAAACTTGCAATTTCTAGGGTGTAGTTAGATTTTTGAGGTTGTTGTTCTTTGACATAGTGAAGGGCATTTTCAAAGTGATAATACACAGATAACGGAAGCAAAAAGAATGACAATCCAGCTATTGCAACACAGAGATATTACAACAGAGTACTTTCAGTGAGCCAATATCTTTCAACATTCTAGTTTCATCAGTAGATTTCAAGGCATCTTCAGCTGTTGACATAAGTTCTGACTTCAACAACATACATGTACTCAAATGCATTTGGTTCTGCCTGGTTTGCAGACTGTGCAGGTGAATACTTTTAATTCCAGTTTTGTCTGTTTGTATGGGATGTCTAACACAAACACTGGCATTGCCTGATCAGTCAGCCATTAGTCAGTAATGCTGACTGATTTTGATTCACTTAGTGCACCGTAAGGTTTGGTGATGTAGGATCATAAACGGGAAGTTAGGAAAATAGGCTGTGTTAACTACTTTCCGCTGCAGTTTTCATTAGCCAGCTGTTTTCACACAAAAAGCTACAGGTTTAGATTGCAGTAACTGCATGCTATAGGAGTACATGTTCTGCAGACCGAAAGAAACATCAGTTACAGTCATTCTGACAGTCACTCTGATGTAGAAAAATTAAGGATGAGTCTAACAGGTAGTAAATGCAACTTGTCATTCCACATGAGTGCTTGTCCACAAGTGTTTTTGTGGCTCGATTTAGTTCTTCTGTAGCCGCTGATGCTGTTGTGTACATCAGATTTGTATGGGCTTGTAGAGAATTGCAGTTACTTCCATCGCAGCTTTCCCCAACTACATTTCCCAGAATACCCCTGGAAAAGAGGACCTTGCTATTTTCTGTTATGCTGCTGTTGTTTTAAGCTTCATAAAAACAAGTTATGACTGTTTAGGAAAGAACTTCCAGGCCCCACCTTGTTTCTGACACAGTCACTGCAATGCATTCTGGTCTAATGAGTCTGCGATGAGAAAACAGCAGAACTCTCTCTTTATTTTGGATTTGATCTGAAGTTTGTAGACTGGGTAATAAAAACTTTAATTGTTCCATTCACACACTAAGTTGTCAGTACAATTTATTATTTTTTTATTTACTTACAAGTTACTTGTGATTGTAATTTAGGCACGAATGTTGAAATTTACAGGTTGCAACTTAACTGGTGTTAGAATTTTAGATTTTTCTTGTCATACCTGATGAAAACATTAATATCTCTTTCTATACCAATAAAAAAATGGCAATTAAATGCATAACTTTAAGCACAGACAACTTGGAACAAGCACTTTTTCACTTTTTTTTTTATTTTATAGATTACATGACAAATAAATACATTCCAGAAAACAATCTACTCACAGAAAAGTGCATGTGAAATTCTGGTGACAAACTCCTCCATGGTGTGTGTTTTCTAGGACGATGTGCTCATCAAGGAGATCAGTATCACTCATCACGTGAAGGAGGGATCAGAGAAGGCTGACCCTCGACAGTTCGAGCTACGCAAAGTGCTGGGACAAGGTTCATTCGGCAAGGTATGGTGTGTGTGTGTGTGTGTGTGTGTGTGTGTGTGTGTGTGTGTTTATATGTGGTTCTTGTGTGTGCCCATGTGAACGAGTGGGCCTTAAGTGTAGGTTTCATTTCCACTCGATTCCCTGCAATGTTTCCCTTGTGCTGGTGTTTGAGAGCCCGTTGCCATGGACACAGCAGGATGAGGGCCCTTCACACTCCCGCGTAGTGTCATCATCTTTATGAATGAGCTATTAGCCTCTACAGGAAATGTGTGTGTGTTTATGTTAATCTACATAAGAATGACCTAGAAAATCAGGACAACCCAAACAAACGCTCATATACAAACAGACACAAAGACACTTATACACATTAACTGTGTTTATGTCATGTTCTTCAGAATTTTACTCATTATGTTTTCACATTGGAAAATCCAAACTAAAGTCAGACCCAAGGTAAAAAAAAAATTTGTTTGCTTTTCACATTTTGTGATTTGACTAATGTATCCTGTCTTCGTCCATATGTGCTGCATCTGCCTTTGCTTGACATTGATTGGTTTATATTGATTGGCAATTAGTTGAGCTCAATTTTAACTTCTTCCATCTTCTGTTTTTTGGACAAACTTGTGATGGTTCAATTAGATCTGGACAGCCTGTTTTGGTCAGACCAAAGACTGGGTTTGACAGGTTTGACAGGTGGAAATTTGATTCAGATCAAATTGAAATGTCAGAAAGTCTGGACAAAACAAAATAGATATGAAAGCACATTGAGTCTGTCAGTTTAGGTTTTATATTTACCTTAATATTAGCTAGTTCATAAGTGCATAAATATATTTAGTTTTATTCCTGTTTTGAGAAAATGACTTGTTTTTGACAGATCATGAGAATGCATGACATCAAATGATTTGCAAACCAACAATGATTTCATTCTTAAACATGATCAATCATTTACGTTTAGCAAAACAAAGCTTTTTTTTTTTTTACCAGCAACCCTATTTTCTTTTAGTTCAATTTGTATTGTTAATTGTAGTTCCATTCAGTTATATTTAGTTTTTGTCTTCGTAAATTCAGGAAAATGGAAATTTGTTAACTATTAGAACTGGTCTACATGGGTCTTGATTATTCTTCTAGCAATTGGAACTATGTAATACTAACTACATCAATCAGAACCTCTACTTTCACCGGAAAGGTGAGTCGAACCTTGGATGTTTCAGGTCATGGTCCGTGCCTTAAACCAATTCATCACCAGTCTGCCCCTGGATATATATATAGCCACTGACATTATGCTTTGTCACTTCTTCTAGTATCTGTAATTATTATAATTTGTTTTTTTCAGTGTGGTCATTTGTGTGTAATCTACCCTGTGCAGTTTTTGGGTAGCTGAAATACACATTTTTATTATTTTTATGCTTCAGTGTTCAATGCCAATTGTTCTGTATATGAACTGTGTATGTATAAACTATTGCTAGTTTGATAATATCCTAAACAAAGACAAAACAGATTATGAGAGTCTAATCATTACTCACACTTATTTGTATGTAAATGAAATGGTGTATTACATTGTAACAAATTACATTCTTCTGGCAATATCATTTATATTTGAGTTGGTTATTGTAAGCAAGAGATTTGTATGAAGGCAACACATGTACTACAACATATATTGCATATTTTAACTTGAATATTTTGTATTTTACCATTTTTAAAATGGTAAAATCTTAAAATTAAAAAAAATCTACACAAAGCTTTAAGAGAAATTATTTTGTGTGTAAGAATACCCCTTTCTTTGTAGTGTTTTTCTATTCACTGGACATGAAATGACCACAGATCTAATTGACTTCCTGTGTCGGTGCAGGTGTTTCTGGTGAGGAAGATCACAGGACCAGATGCTGGTCAACTCTACGCCATGAAGGTCCTGAAGAAAGCCACGTTAAAAGGTAAGCAACGAAAACGTTAAAATAAAACCCATCAAATTGAGTTCTGTCTAATAGTGGATGCCCTGCAGACCCTGAGCTTAAATCTTTAACTTTTAAACTAAAACTAAATTCTTTATCTTGTGTTTGGGTTTGGGGACAAATGTTTAAATATTTTGAATTTGCTTTCAACAACGGTAATATAAATGTAAAGTTGAACATAATTATTTAAAATAGAGGTCTTCAACAGGGGATCCGTGAAAGTACTGCAGGAGGGTTGTGAAATTTTTGTTTGAGTAGGCCATTTTTCAATTATTTTTAATATTGTTTTCCATGCATTATACTTACTTTGCTAAATCAGTAATTCATCTGGTACTAAGATAGAGGATGTAGTTTAGTTTGTACAGTGTAGAAGTTGGGTCCCTGCACCATCTTTCCATCAGTTTGGGGGGACTTGGCCTGGAAAATGTTGAACACCCCTGATTTAAAGTGTTAATCTGTACAATTAAAGGTATTTATTGTGTCGTCCTTGGTATTGTTAATACATTTTTGATATGTGATACCTCAGCTTCAATACAATTGCCTAATTTAGGCCTTTTGATTTTCCACAAACTATAAATTGCACATTTGAGTATACATCTTCGCTTATTTTTTAGTTCATTTATATTTCCATGTACAAATCGCTTTCACAATATAGCTAACGCACTTTTTTACTACTGCCATCTTTGTGTGTTGTATTCACTGATACACAGATTTACTCTTTAGGGATTGAAATGTTGTACCAAATGAAAATATGTTTTTTTGGGGGTTTTTATACTTGATCAGAAGTTTGGTCATGTCCGTGTTTTGAGCAGCTTTATGTTTGGAGACTCTATATCAATAAGTGGGTCATATATGTCACAGTTTAGATTTACATGGTAAAAGTTGAAGGGAATACTTAACAACCAACCGTTTGTGTTTGTTAAAAATGTTTTAAGTTTATCACAAGTGGGTCCTGGATGTTTTTTGTCTGTTTGCTCAGTCGTCATCGCCCAAAGTGGAATTTCACACCTTAACATGAGACTGAACAGATACAAAGAATGAAAAAGGTGCAGGGAGAAGGAAGAAGAAACATACAGTCAACTCCTGAAGCGTTGTTAAACTCACACACCATCTGCTGGCAGAAAACATACAGCTTGTGCCTTTATTCACTGGAATACATAGTTGATTCTGTATTTTCAGATTATTTTAAATTTGGGTGGTGGAGGTTGTTTATTTTCATGTTCACCCGCTGCCTTTTGCAACATCTCCAGACATTTTTAATGTGTTTTTAGGAAACCAATGAGTCAGAAACCGATAAAACATTTATGAGAAGCTTTTCCACTCGTCTTTCATTTTTCCCCCAATGTAAACCCTCAGCCTGCCCTACAACAACAAAAACAGCAGTCAGAAGTGAGGACAAACAGCAGGAAATAATAGTAAAAGCAATTACTGAAGAAGAAAAAACACTGTATATAGGCCTCTTTTTCCCTTAGGAAATAGACCTCTTATTTATTTATTTTTTTCTGTAACAGTTTAGTCTTAACCATTCATTTTGTTGTTTCTTTATTTTTTATATCTTTTGATATTTGTGAATAAATTACCCAAAAAAGCAAAACAATAATGCAGTGATGGATATTGTAATGTAATTTTATTAATGTATGTCAATATAGAACTTACTATTTGAAGTCTATGTTATCTGCATTTGGTAGAGTTTAGTTTATTTACTTTCCGCATTGACTGTAAAAAGATTTTTGAGCATTAAAAACTAGTCCTCACAGGGGCTTGATCAAGTTACTATTACTCAACAGAAACAACATAGAAAAAATAAAAGTATGGAAACAATAATAAAACGGCAAAAACATTAGGAGATGTATATTTACAAACTGAATAAAGTAAAGTCGTGATACATGAAGGACTGAGGTTTTTCCAGTTTTTTCTGAATGTAATGCAGCGTGTGGGGGTTTTAACCAGTGATTTATGTATTTTCCACTGTGTATGTTTTTTCCAGTGCGTGACCGGGTCAGGACAAAAATGGAGAGAGATATCCTGGTGGAGGTCAACCATCCTTTCATCGTCAAGCTGCACTACGGTGAGTCAACCAATTACAGACCTCTGCACCAGCCATTCAGAACTCTACTTATAGAAATAAACAGATCTCTGACGGAGCCGTGTCCGGTCTACTCCACAGTGTGATAAAATGTACTGATACGCACTGATCTGTATATGTGCATGTTTCTATACATGTGCATCCCCTACAGAGATGGTTTCACAAGCAAACCTGTCGGAGGGGAAACAACCCACGCTGTGATATGAAAGCAAGACTGAGGAGACATCATTGTGGATTATTTAGCTTCCTGGAGAAAAAGCTACTGACAACCTTATAATTACCTGAAAAAAAGAAGTTGTTGATGATGTGACTTGATGATTTTTTTTTTCTCCCATATCTTGCATCAAATGCAGTAATGATCCTGAATACATTTCTGTGGAAGATTCTCCATATTTAAGGACAAATATAAAACATCGTTGGTATTTATTTTTGTCCAAAATAGAGATTCTGATGGCGACAGTATTGTTTACATGCAAAGTGGCCAACCGGCTTTTTCAACCTCAGATTTGTAAAATGTTCCATTGTTTGGTCAGAGGTCCTTCCCATCAGGCAGAGAATTACCATGTTTCAGGACCAGAATGTCCAGGTTAGAGAACAGCCTCTTTCCTGAGGATGTGAGACTATTGAACTTTATGCTCTGGATTCTATCGCTGCCATCCGATATGTTCCTGTATCTGTTTATATACTGTGAGGGGGTGCATTCAATTACACTGGCACTTATTCCACTTCAAGTATACTTCTTTTTAAGATCCTCTGAGTATGACTGAGTCTATGTATTTTACTGTCTAAATTCCAATTTTTTAAATGATCCTTATTAGTTATTTCGTAGTCTTATAATCACCTTTTTTGATTTACTTCATCCTGAGTATTTTGTCATTTGTCTCCTTTACCATGTATTTCTAAGGAATGACAATAAAGTCTTCTAAGCTAATAATGATTGGACATTGTCGTAACCATCAGTTCCGTTTGCGACCTTATTGCTCAGCCCTGCATGGCTGTAAAGTGAAGATGAAGTTCATTTGATCAAACTAAACTGTCAATGGGACCAATAAGCTAATGCCGTGTTGTTAGATAAGGCACATGGAAACACAATGTTGCTGTATTGCTGTAATTCATCCACCTCTAGTCAAAATGCCACTGCTGAGCTGACACCAGGTAGTTTTCCCATTCTTCTTCCTGAAGCCTCATGTCTTTTCACTGATATCGAGTTTTGTTTCTATAAAGGCTCAATTTTCCGCTTAGAAAAACTTCAATCTGGGTTCTTCACCCTGTTGGGAATGCATCCCAACACACAGCTGTCCTCTGTTTTTTTTTAGCTTTTTGTTTGCAGAAGGAAATGAAATGATAACTTAAACCTGAAGAAAACCAATGAATTGTTTTCTCGTCCTTTCTGAAGTTTCTTCTAAATTGTGTGAAAGAAACGTTCTTCTTTGGCAGGTTTTCCTTATTGGAGCTGAGGATATTGTAAATTGAGCCATACGTGTCATTTGTGATATTAATAAACATGAGAAATGTCTTTCCTGATAAAACGAAAGATCAATTAAAATTAGATTAAATTGGCTCGACTCCACATCACTCTGTGATCACTGTCAGGTTTTAGATCATATCTAAACACACTTCCTTGTCTCCACAGCGTTTCAGACGGAGGGGAAGCTCTATCTGATCCTGGACTTTCTTAGAGGAGGCGATCTCTTCACTCGTCTCTCTAAAGAGGTGATATCTCTGTTACAGCAAGAATAATAACATTTAATCATTCCTGAAATAATAAATACACACTGTTATGGTATAGTAAGTCTGTTTTTATAGCCATATATTACTGATGAAAATTGCTTATTTCTGTGACCTTAACTAAATTTCAGCTTCTTTACCACTGATTAGTGTCTTATTGTTAGTGAATTATTATTTTTTTACAGTCAATTAAACTCATGATTATATTTAAGTGTTAAATCAGTAACAAATGTCCACAGCCAAAAATATTTTTCCACTTGTAGTGCTTAGTAGCATGGAATAAAAACAAAAGATATAGAAATTGTAGATTCATTAGTTAACCATGGCTAAATCCAACAAATGACTCTTACAATTAAGAAAAGATGCTCTGGGGCGAAATGTTCATACTGTGTAAAAATGCAGAACAGATATAGTTGTAGATTTGAATGTTTTTGGTTTTTTAATCCAAGTACTTTGCTGCTCACAAGAATAGGGATTTTAAAACCCTTATTGAAAGTAGGAATGGTTTCAGCAGGTCTTTATACCACAAAAAAGGAATAAAAATAGAGTCTGAGTTCAAAGTGCCCTCATCAGGTCACAGCTCAAACCTCTAAATGATCAAAACTACTGAAAGAAAAGTACATTTCTAAAGCTGCAATCATAAAATTTTGGTATTATAAAGTGACAGAATAGTTTCTAGTGTTTCTGCTTTAGTGTAAAACAAGCATATTTCATCATCTCTTCAAATATTTTGCTTCTCGAATTCTTGCCTGAAAGCGTTGGCAGACAAAAGTACTCCAGTAAAAAGTACAATATTTGACTCTACAGTCATGTGTGACATTTGATTCATGTTTGGTTGAGATAAACAGATAATTATGCTGAGTCATTTGGAGGGCACAAAGGGTTTAATATGTTGCATTTCTTCTAAAGTATATTCGACAAAAGACTGTTATTCTTCATGACTGATGCTTTGATGATTAACATTTGATTGGAGTGACATTTAACATAGAGAAGGGAAGCAGTGTCATTAGTCAGCTGTTTGCGCCACATGACAGGACAGCATTCTAAGCAGAAAATCACTTAAGTCTTTTTTTTAATTTTTCAGCCAAAGATGTGTTCCTAAAAGTGATAAAGTACAGAATTTATTGGAAAAGAGGGAGAGACAATCTGTAAAATGTTCTTAAAAGCCCTAAAAAGAAGCTTTCTTCTACTTTAACTTCAGTGTTTTCAGATTATATGAGTTAAATAGATATATAGAACATCACAAATCATAAATTCAGGCCATTTTTTTTTTTCGTTGTGTTTTTTCACAGTGACCTTGATCTTTGAATCCAAGTGATGGTGTGTGCAAAATTTTAGGACACTCTGTGAAGCCATTCCTTAGATACTGCATTTTAAACGTGATGAAAAGTGATCAATTTGTATATTTTTCATAAAACCAGCTGGTTTTTGATGCAGGAGGGAAAGTCAGAAGCCACAGTTTCTGTTTCCACATGTATGTTTTATGTTTGTGTGTGTCCAGGTCATGTTCACTGAGGAGGATGTGAAGTTTTACCTTGCAGAACTCGCTTTGGCCCTCGATCACCTTCACGGCCTCGGCATCATTTACAGAGACCTCAAGCCTGAAAAGTACACACACACACACACACACACACACAGTCCTGCTGCATTATAAATGTTCACCCACAGAATAATAAAACACTTTTCTGTTGTTTCAGCATCCTGCTCGATGAGGAGGGACACATCAAGCTGACCGGTGCGTAATATTATACCTTTGTTGTGTTTCTGTTGCACAGTGTCTGTGTTTCTATTCCACTGCTGAGTGTCATTAGGAACATTTTCAGTCACGGGTGGAATGTTACTTTCTTGCAGTTATCGCAAATATGAGAGATTTTCACTTGACTCGAGTGGACTAAAAAGTATATGTGCTGCTGAGATTTAGTGGTGAAGTATGAAGTAGCATAAAAGGAAAATACAAGTTGCATTTTACTGACATACTTATTTTTATTCCTCCATTGGTTGTCGTGATGTCAGCTGTCACATTTTTTATTCAATTTCTTATTTCCCATGCCATTAATGCGACTTGAATACATCATAAACTATGTGTTGTCTCTTTCATTTATGTGCAGACTTTGGGCTCAGCAAAGAGTCGATAGACCATGAAAATAAAGCCTATTCCTTCTGTGGGACGGTGGAGTACATGGCTCCTGAGGTGGTGAACAGACGAGGACACACCCACAGTGCAGACTGGTGGTCATATGGCGTGCTCATGGTGAGAAGACCCTACTTGTTTGTTGGATAAAATTATCATTATCAAACTGCATGAGGCAAAAGCGGTAGATTGAAGCAGTTTTAATCACTTTCACAGCCTCTGCATCATTTACAGAGGCCTCAAGCCTGTAAACTACACACACACACACACACACACACACATTTCTGTTGCATTATAAACATTTGCCTGCAGAAGTTGGGGTCTTGCTTAACAGAGATGCAAAGCTAATGATTATGTCTACCTCAGAGCTTCATATGCTGTCACTCATCTTTCCCCCCCATTATTATGATTATTATTTTTAATTTGATTTGGGTAGAGGGCACGTGTTCGTGCTTACATATTCAGTTTAATGTCAAATACAACCCAAAAAAAAAAGCATCAGATCCTCTCATCCAAGGGCAAGATTTCCAGCTTTTGATATTTTTGCATAAAAAAAGTCACTCAGATTGGAAATTGCAGATTATTTTTCATTCTATGTACTACTAGACTCTATTATTGCAGCTTTACATGGTGACATTTGTTTTTAAATAAAATTGTATACTTTTTATGCTACTATTTAATGATTAACATCTATGTAGTCCTCTGCAGTTTTCAGCATTAAATCTCTGTCTGCTGGTGTTCTGTTCTTTGTCTCAGTTTGAGATGCTGACGGGAACGCTGCCCTTTCAAGGCAAAGACCGGAAAGAGACGATGACCATGATCCTCAAGTAAGACACTTTATACTGTCCGCTGTCTCTTCTCCAATCACCATCGAACAGCTTCTGTTACAGCGCAGTGTTCATCTGAGATGAGACTGCTCTCCTCTCACAGTGATTTGGTCCAGGGGAAAGTGGAAGAGTTATATTAGAGGAGATAAAGTGCAGCACTCAGGAAGAAGAGGACAGATAAAAGCAAGGGTTCTGAAAGCCATTTATAATGCTGAGGGGGGAGAAATTAAGAGATGGAAGGTGAAAGAGAAAAAGTCTAGTCATGTTGGAGTCAGAGACATTATTATTATTATTATTATTATTATTATTATTATTATTATTATTATTATTATTATTATTATTATTATTATTATTGGTGTTAAAGGAGAAGAGTCAAGCTGAAGTTTAACCACTGTAAAGCTCTGACTTTACTGGGAAGTTAGCATATATATTACACAATATATAGTATAAAAAAAACAGCAAAAGTCTGACGTTAAGTCAAAGACATAACGAATAGATTAAAGAACAGCAAACAGTAAAACATGATTGAACAAACAAACTGTTATGATGTTGCATATAGAAATAAGAATATTGATGTTAAAATCTCATTAACGTCCACCATGTTATCAGTGACCCAGACACAGACTTACAATTACATTAGACCCATGTTTTAGCCAATCAAGATCATGTTTTTCTTGAGACAGTTATATCGTGGTCACAAGCGTTTTCCACTAATAATGGAAAATGTTTCATAATCCTCATAATAATTATGATGGAGGATGGAGATGATTTTCCAGAACATTCTTACAATAAAAAACTAAGCAATAGAAACAGTTGTGATGCTATGAATGCCACGTCACCAGATGGACAGATAGGAACTGAAATTAAATTAAGAGAATGAAAGCAAAAGAAACGCGTTGGAACGCTGCATGATGACAGTGGGGGAGAGGGAGGTCATGCTCGACAACATAATAAATTTTCTTACAGCCTTTTTGTGTGACATCTCTTCAATTCATCAGCAATTCCTGGAATATTTGGAAAAGAGCTTAAGGTTTTCATGTTGTGTCCAGGCTTAAAAGTCTAATAACAGTCACAAATTTGACTTAAACGGCTGAAAATAATCATTTTAAACATCTTTCAAAAACATAAATACGAGTTAATTGTGTTAATTCGATATATTGCAGTAAATGTGCAATAGAAACGGACTGTCCTGCTTCCTCTGTCGTCTCTGTTTACCATCTGTCTGCAGAAAAATGCTGATCAGGCTTCCTGTGTGTGTTTCAGATGCTTCAGTTTTGGATATTTGATAACAGCTCCCTGCTGTTATTCTGTTTCCTCTTCTTTTTTTTTTTTTTTTTTTTAAATCAAACCCTGCTCTTTGTCTTTTCAGAGCCAAACTGGGAATGCCGCAGTTTTTAAGTTCAGAAGCTCAGAGCCTCCTGAGGAACCTTTTCAAAAGAAACCCTGCCAACAGATTAGGTAACGTTTATCTGCTTTTTCAGATTCACAAACAAAAGTGCCTGCTCATGCACACAAGCACAGAGAAGTAATTAGACAAAACAATCTTGTGGTAAATCTAGTTAAATATTGGGTGTTAACTTACTAAAACAAAGTTAGATGTATGTTTAAAATGGTACACTCAACAAAATATATATATA
>JAQQZY010000014.1:28241329-28271482 GCA_030068375.1 Ostorhinchus rueppellii
AAGCACAGCAAGGGTTTGTTGAAATTCCATTCTTGCAGCATTTATTTATATATTTATTTTTTCAGGTGATTCATTAGCTGTTAAAGCTGCAACAGGCACTGTTCTGGGACAACCACAAACCATGAAATAACACAAATAAATACAAATTTAAATGACCCATGTAATATGATCATAAATTTTACAGTCCAGTTAGTTGACTTCACACCAAAGACAACCTCGGTTCATTAATGTCTCATTTGCCTTATACTGAACAATTAGGTAACTTTTTAACCCTCAGATTATGGCCTTCTTTGTGTCATGTGTCCAGAAAAAGATTGTGAAGACAGGATTATTTAGTCAGATGATGTGTGTATTTACCTCATTCATGTAGAAAATAAAATTAGACATTATAATTGTCATATGGCAACAATAGGTTAAACTTAGTAAACATGTAAACCAGTCTTTGTCTCACTGTGCCCCCTGCTGGTTTGGACTGGACTAACAACTGCTACTGTTTGCAGGAGCTGGACCAGACGGGGTGGAGGAGATTAAAAGACATCACTTCTTCAACACCATCGACTGGAACGTGAGTCCGTTTGCAGATATAGTAACGTGCAGCTGGAAGAGTCCCAGCTGTATTAACATTCATGCTCCTGTTGTAGAAACTGTACCGCAGAGAGATCCACCCTCCCTTCAAACCAGCTGCAGGACGACCTGATGACACTTTCTATTTCGATCCGGAGTTCACAGCTAAAACCCCCAGAGGTACAGGCCGCCCCTCAACACATCTCGCCTTACCTCGTCCTTCGCTCTGTCAGGTTAATTTAGCAGATGTGTTTGTGTGTCAGACTCTCCAGGGGTTCCTCCCAGTGCTAATGCTCATCAGCTCTTCAGAGGGTTCAGTTTTGTGGCCATAACAGAGGAGGAAACTCAGCCATTACCCAATACTATTGTACAGGTACGAGAACAACTCAAATAATCCCTTCACACTGTAAGTAACAAATCAGTCAGTCAGAGATGGGTTAAGGTGGATTAATAGGAAGAATCATACAAAAATGTGTTACTTTAAGTGCAGATTTGCAGGATTTATAAGGAAAAACCCTTGAGTTATAGAAGCTCAAAAAAGGGGATAAATTTAGGGCATCACATCAAATATGCACTTCAAAACCACTGTTTGTTAAAGATCTCGTATTGTGTAAAACCATTTCATTTCTGTAAACCATAAATCATTAAGGGGGGCAGTAAAGCTGAGTTTAGCTGCAGATTTATTTCATTTTAGGCCATATTCCATTAACTGCAGTTTTTTATTAACATTTTAGTTACTGGTATTTTTCCCACTCTGTGTTTTACTTTAAATTTTTTTTAACTATGCTAGTTCCAGGACAGACATTATTCTGCAAAGTGAAATATCCAGTTGATTTAGCCCTCACTATTAATTAACATTTGTGATATTTATTTGTAGCAACTGCATAGAAGCACATCTCATTTCTCCGATACCTATGAGATTAAAGAGGACATCGGCGTCGGCTCCTACTCCATCTGTAAGCGCTGTCTTCACAAAGGGACTGGAATGGAGTACGCAGTGAAGGTACAGCACAGTGTCCATCTCCAGAGACTCCAGTTTGACTGTTGTCTGAGCTTTACTCACCATAAATCATGTTTGTCTGGTTACAGATCATCAACAAGGTAAAACGAGACCCGTCGGAGGAAGTGGAGATCCTGCTGCGATATGGACAGCACCCCAACATCATCACGCTCAAAGATGTGAGTCACAGTGAACAAGCTTCAATCAGTTTAATTTAGCTGGAAAAAAGGTAAAACCCTCTGTTGGTGCAGTTACGAGTCATTTTAACTAGGTAAATAATTAGCTTTCAGTTTTAGGAGATATTTATCCATAGCAGAAGTTTAAACTCGAATTGCTTACGTATGAACCCAGTTGAAAGTGGTTGGAATGTAGTTAAGTTGGAGAATGATGGTCACAAGCAATCAAACAAAGCAAAGCTGCTTGTTGTTTTGATCGAGGAGCGACATAAACAAAACAGTATCCAGACACTGATATGATTATTTTAACTTCTCATTTTCCTCAAATAAATGCTCTACTTGACAATATTTTACGTAAAGTTTCAATCAAACTCAAACGCTCTTTCTTAAACCATTAAAATGTGTTTATTATAAAAATACAATCCTATGAAACCCCAAAACTCCTACATGTACAGTAAAGCTGACACCTACTGGACCAGGTACTGTCTTACATGCAACTTAAAAAATGACAACGTCTGCCTTTTTATGGTTCTGTTGCATGCTTCAGGGATGGTTCTAACCTTTCTCTAAATTTATCAACAGTCAGTGCAGAAGACAGACAGATAAACAAACCGACAGATCAACCTCTTCGGTTGACTTGAATACGGTTTTATGTATGATCTAGCAAAAGAAACGCTGGTTTCTCTCATTAGTGGGTTGACAAAAGTGAGTTTTGTGTTTTGATGCTAATGGTTTTGCTGTGACTCACTCTAATTAGAGTTAAAAATATCCTGCCGCTGGGTGAAAATGTCCTCTGTTGTTCCAGCTCCAGTAACAAAGACAGTAGAAATTATACGTTATCTGTAGGTTTCTCATCTTACCTTCGCAGCATGACATTTTCAGTATTCTGCAGATAAAAGCAGTTCATAGTGTGCTTCCTTAAATATTTTATCAGATCAGAGAATTAATTTACGCTGCAATGAGGGAAATCCAGGAAAATCAAAAGGCCTTGATTCTGGGGAGGGAAAATTCAGCAAAATCATAATCTCATTTTAGCAACATGTATCTAGTCTTGTATGAATAATTTATTTCACTTAATACAGAACAGGATTTGATCAGTAACAAAGTAGAACGATGGTTAGCTTGACATCCTAGCAGATGAACAAGAGTGTTTTCATTTGCACTTCCTTGAGTTTCTCAGTTTAACAGTAAGTCTGTGTTAAATGACCGTTGTTGCTGCCTTTAATAATCCCAACCTGCTTAAACTATTTTTACAGTTTTAAGGTCTTTCTTTCTTTCTTTCTTTCTTTCTTTCTTTCTTTCTTTCTTTCACCTGGCTTTTCCTCAGGCATTTCATTTGAAGAATTTAAGCCAACCAAAATTCACCATCACATTTATTATCTTTAAGAATATGTGGTTTCTTTCTATTAGAGCTGTTTTGACTGTTTTAATAATTTAAAATTTTGATTTTTTTTTTTTTTTTTTTTTTTTTTTTGCCTATGTAAAGCTGCAACTAATAACTAATAGTCAAATATATTTCATAGATCCTGGAGTAACATTTACATGTTCTTTGTTTAGTTAAATATTTGCAGTTTACAGTGATATTAAGCGGCAAACCCTCACATCTGAAAACTAGGAACCTGTGAATATCTTTTATTTCTACTTGTTATGATTATTATTTCAGCTCCAGCTGGTTACACTATCGCACTTTTAAATGTTCTTTTTTTTTTTTTCATATGTACTTAACTGTTGACTGATTCTTTGTGTTGAAGGTTTATGACGATGGCCGGTCGGTGTTCCTGGTGACCGAGCTGATGAAAGGCGGTGAGCTGCTGGACAAAATCCTGCGTCAGAAGTTTTTCTCAGAGAGAGAAGCCAGTGCTGTTCTGTACACTATCACCAAGACTGTGGAGTATCTGCATGTCCAGGGGGTACGCAAGCCAACACACAGGCCTTTATGACACAAATACATGTCAGAGAAATGCTGCTGCAGTCTTCAGCTTTGTGTTGTTTTTACAGGTGGTTCACAGAGACCTGAAGCCCAGTAACATCCTGTACGTGGACGAGAGCGGGAACGCGGAGTCCATCAGGATCTGCGACTTTGGTTTCGCCAAACAGCTGAGGGCAGAGAACGGGCTGCTCATGACGCCGTGTTACACTGCCAACTTTGTCGCCCCTGAGGTATGACGAATTTTTAACACATTAAGCTGTGATGCAAGTCCAACATTGATAGGATGTTGTTTTGAAATGTAACTGTTGCGTCAGCCATTTATTAGAATTTCACGTGTGTGCTATAATGTATTTCTTAGTTTATTTCATAGGGACGATGCACATTAACTCATTCACTGCCAGTGACGTGTTTTGGCGTCAATCGGCTTTCATTGGGGGGGTTGCTAGGAAATGACCTGGCGCAACTTTGAGGAAGTATTTAGCGTTCAGGCATTTTGGGCGAAATCACCCTGTGTTCTAAGGTCAATAACTTGAGAACCGAAAAAGCTGGAAACAAAATGTTTCTTCCACATGAAAGAAGAGACTTGACACTTTATTTTGATGGATGCCATGTTTATGTAGTCCTGGAAATTGATATTCTGTGAGGCTTGAAAAATCTGTCAAAATGCTCTAAAACGCCTGGCAGTATGGGGGTTTCTGTTCTGGAAACGCCTGGCAGTGAATGAGTAAATGAACAGCTGTATTGAACAACATCAGATGTAAATATACCGGATTATAAGGAAAATGCTACTCTGCACCTGTGGTTCCTAGACAAGTAACAAAAAACATAATTACAACGTACAAATAGAACAGTAAAAACACAAATATTAAAATGTTAAAAATTAAAAATAATCACAAGACTGGTTTGTTTTAACTACTGTTTGTGTTGAGTTTTGGAGGTGGGATATGTGGAGGGTGGACTGTTCATGTGTTTAGTTCCCTTCACAGAAAGTATATTTTATCTTTAAGTAGTTCTTCTGTGTGGGACGTTTTTGTCTCGCACAGAAAAGTCTTACCTGCCTGTTGTTGTTTTTTTTCTTTTTTGTCATTGTCTTTTTTTTTCTCTGTATTGTTTTGTAAATAATCAAAACTCAACTACAGCTGAGCCAAAAGAATTGCAATTAAATGCAAATCAAATACAAAAACTCACAGGTTAAGAAACATTATACTACATAATTTATACATAGATGTAATTGTTTGTTAGCCACTTGAAAATAGGAAATGAATCATCAGTTTTGTTATTTTGAAATTTAACATTAAAAACAAACCAAACTTTTACTGTGAGAATCGGACACTTTTTGTTATAAAAACTGATTCACTTAGCTGTTTACTGTTGTTACTGTTTGCTGAATTCTGACAGACTTCTGGGACATTACAGTTGTTAAATTGTTATTCAAGTATAGTTGTGTTTTTGTATTGCAGGTGTTGAAGAAACAGGGCTATGATGCAGCCTGTGACATCTGGAGTCTTGGAGTTCTGCTCTACACGATGCTGACAGGGTGTGTGTCTGTGTACTAGGAATTAATTTTAATTAATCTGGTCATTCTAAATTTAGAACTAAATGCTGCAGCATTAGTTCCAATAAAAATATTGTTGTGTAGAAGGCTCATATTTTGTTGAGAGAGGGGGGGAAAAAGCCATAACCATCAAGTTCAAAGCACAGAAAGTGTGCAAAAATAATGAGAGAAATGTACACAGTGAATTATTTCATTATGTAAGTCCTTTCCCCAAAAAACATATTAGTACAGGGTCCCAAATCTTCTCAAAAACTCCTCTGTCTTCTGTTTGCCATTTCACTCAAACACAAATCATACAGCGGTTCCTTCTGCACATGCTCTGTTCCATCGAGGTCAAAGCCGGATGTTTCAGCAAGATAATGGAGCTCATCCAGGACATGACAGGTTTTTTTTGCTAGCTAATGACAAACAAAAAAATGAATTGCGTTTGTGTTTGGCTGATGTACCCTCACCTTTCAAACACAAAAACAGATTTTTCTAACTATTTTGTGATATTTGCAATCGTGTAAACTTTTTTTCCCACTACTGTATGTCTGACCTTAGATTTTTTTCCATCTGCAGGTTCACTCCATTTGCTAACGGCCCAGAGGACACACCAGAGGAGATCTTGGCTCGTATCGGCAGTGGGAAGTTCTCTCTCAGCGGAGGATACTGGAACTCTGTGTCGGTGGAGGCGAAGGTGAGTGGACGCAGACTCTGGAAACAAACACTCATCACTGTTATTTTGAGCAGCGTGTGTGTTTGTGTAGTCTGTGACCTTGGTGCTGTCTCTTGATTATTTAGGATCTGGTGTCAAAGATGCTGCACGTGGACCCCCACCAGCGGCTCACAGCTGGGCAGGTCCTCAGACACCCGTGGGTGACGCACAGAGACCAGCTGCCCAAGTACACCCTCAACAGACACGACGCCCCACACCTCGTCAAGGTGACACACACATACACACACACACACACACACACACACACATTTAAACGTACTCCAATATTAAACTAAGCTAAAGTGGAACACAATAAAGGACTTTTACTCAACAACAGATGAGAATCTCCATTTTCTGCAGCTTTATTCGCTACATTGCAGAAACAGATATTGTACTTTTCATATCACTCTGGTCATCTGACAGCTTTAGTTACTTTGCAGATTAACATTTTCCATCACTTCCTTGTCCAGTGAAAGCCATTTATCTCGAGATGTGTTGATTTTGAAAGTTTGTGATGGACCAAAGCTGTTTCTTTATAACAAGTAGAGAATTATGAGGAACACCTGAACGCAGCACGCAGTGGTCTGTAACAGCTCTGTAACAACTCTGCAAGAGAGACAGTCACTTTTTTTCCTGCCATCAGTACACAGTAACAGCTCTGATGGTTGTGTGACACACACTTCATAAAGAATAATACTATCATGTTCACACTCCGCTCCTGAACAGCGAGTGATAATGTAACCATATCACCCTAAATTACCTTCATCAGTTTTACCTTATAAGGTATGAGCCTTATGTTCTGAATTGATGATCTACTCTGTGGCATCTTGTTTTAACACATTTAACAACAGTTTTCTTGCTCAGCAGGTTGATACATTACAGTCCTTGTAAATGGAGTTGCCTTATTATCAGTGTTTTTCTTACTGATGTAGGTAATTTAGGATGATAGTTACATTATCACTGATAAGGAGAGGAGTGTGGATATGATAGTATGAACCTTTATTATCCCAATCTGTGAATGTTAGGCCCCTTATATTTGCAAATTGTCATAAGTTTGCTTCACATTTGCCCGGACATGTTATTGATACACATCTACTGAAATTCCTGAGATTTTCTTATTGCCAGGTAAGATGAAAAAAAACGCTAAACAAAATACCTTTTTTAAAAAATAAGTAAATATTTGTATTGAAAAGACAAATCTGATTCTACCGACAGAAGACAGTTGGATTTGATCTCTTTAGCTGATATATTTCTGTCCTGTCTCGGTGCAGGGGGCCATGGCAGCCACCTACTCCGCCCTCAACAGGAACGTCCCACCGGTTCTGGAGCCGGTGGGCTGCTCCACTCTGGCCCAGAGGAGAGGGATAAAGAAGATCACCTCCACCGCTCTGTGACCTTTAACCTCCTCTCACCTCCTGTCAACTCTGACCTCGCTCTGACCTCCGTCAGACCCCCTTCTGGTCTGGTGGGACAGACTACTGATGGACCTGCGACCTGCTAACGCCAAATAGGAGCCCTGCCCCTGCCCCGCCCCACCCTCTTCTGATTGGATCTTTCCTGCTATCTTTCTGTAGAGTCACAGCTGAAATACAAACCTGCTGCAGAATCCTCCTGTGGCCATTTTGCTTTGGACAATCAGCGCTGCCTTGTAGACGCAGTGCGTCAGGACAGTAAACGTCCTGTATTTATTCACTTCAAATGGGAAAATCTGAGATAGGAAGGTGATTACCTAATGTATGCATTTAAAGAACTGGGATCATTGTTATTCTACTGTCGTTAAGGTTCTGCATAGCTGTAGATCCTGCATTTAAACCTCAAGTAGCCTCTGAGATGACGGCATCTACAGAAAAGGCCAGAAGGTGTGAATCAGCAGTGAAATCTGAGTGCAGAAGCATTTACTCTGACTTCCAGTGTTCAGTATTTTAATTTCCAGGTGTAAAGAACAAAGTCTAAAAGGATCCTTTTAGCCACTGGACCGGCCAGTCTATCAGGGAGCTCATCAAATTATCAGTATGTCTGGAAAAATATGTTTTCAGGATTAAACCTAGCTTTATTGTGAGTTTTTTGCACTCAGAAACAAATTACACTTCATGCTCAAAAATTAGTAGGAACATCCCTGTCCTCTTTATTTTAGATTTTTAGAATGAAAAGCTGTTGAATGCAGTGTTAAGCGTCTTTCTGATGCTGCACAAGGCAAGTTGGATGCCACCTGGTGACATTCCATTGACATCTTCTTTAGGTTAAATTTGTCTTTATATTATTTTATTTTTATACCTTTCACTACCGTGTTAATTTGTGTAAACTCATGTTTTCTCACAGTGTCAGGGAGATTTTGTAGTGGAGAAAAGTCATCTCTTTGCCATTACTTCTTCCTCATTTTATGGACATTTAGTCCTTCACACTGGTAGTACATCACATCCTGCTGCACAGATTTCCAAACTGTCTGCACCACAGATTCATTAATTTGCAAAAACAGGAAGAACTGAACACAGTGTTCATCCTGCAGAGCCGTAGCGCTAAATATTGTCCTTCTTTGGCTCCCATTTTCTGGCTCATCTGGTGTGTTATTGCTTCAACTGTTCAAAAAACTCCTGTTTTCATAGCCAGAATCATACACAGACCAGATCACTGAGGCGGATGTGATTCACCTGCCAAGGAACTGTTAATGATTTAATACATGAATATATGACTGCCCCTCACTGTGATGAATGTTTAACACCAACATGATATGGTGCAATACAAAAGAGTATGATCCTGTACAATTTGATATTGTACAGATGGTTAATTTAATTTTATTTTTTTTGGTTCAAATCTGCTGTTTTTACATCGTGTGTTTTTCTAGTACTCTGTGAGTATCACATTTGTGTTCTTTTAGAAAACCGGTCTTTCCATAAGTGAGGAAAGGACTGAAAAGACTAAATCAAACCAGTCATTATTTCCCATTCTGTTTTTCAGTTGGACTTTAAAAACAAGCCTCCGTCACAATAACAGCCTAAAGCTCTGTTTATTTTCAGTGGGTGTTGTCTAATGACAGCAGTGGGAGATAACAGAAAACAGTTTAGACATCAGGAATCTAACTATCATTAAATTACAGTTTTCACAAGCCGTATTTCTAAATATAATAACGTTTACTAATAACTATAATTAGATGTGAGTATACAGATGCAAAGATGTTTCCAGTTACTCTCAAAATGCCATGCCTGGTAGTTGCAGACACAAAGTACCGCTGTTAGCTTTAACAAATGCTACATACCTGTTTCACCATTTATTCTGTCATGGTTAAGGTTAAGTTTAAACACAAAAACAACTTGATTAAGGTTAGAAAAAGGGTTAAAGAACACATGGAAGACAAGACCTGATAAGTCCACGTAGTCCTCCCTCCTGAGAATTATCCAGACTTAACCATGTCACCTGACCTGGTCACCACTTTCCCTCTATGTACTCGTAAAAGCACCAGAGGAACAGAATCACTGGTTGTTTTCACACCCTTTTACCTGATCCATATCATTAATTCCCTGTGTATCTATCTGGGTGCGCAGTTTGTGAAGTCTGTAGCAAAAACATCTTGAATCTTTACACAATTTGTTGTTGATACAATACAGCTGGTGGGTTTTTTTGCATCTTGCCTTGTGCTGCTTTAAGATGTTTTTTCAGAAACAAGCTGGTTGAGGACAAATTGTTTAAAAGAGTTTCCTGCCTCCACAAACACTCGCTGGTCTGAGGTCACATGATCAGCTTCTGCCCTGCTGTACGATCCCACCGATCATCTCTGCGTGTGCAGCTGACGGGGAGCTGAACTGTAAATATAAAACTCAGGTTTCTACGAATTAAAACAATGCATTTTGTATGTCCGGGAGGAGGGAGATGTACATTATAAGCACAGAAGATATGACGTGACAGCAGGTTGTCTTCACTTCCCACCAGTTGTCTTCTTCCTAAAACACCATGTGACCAAACTGACATCTGCCGGGGTCGAGCTCCACATACTTATCTTTAATGTGCTCATGTATGTGATTTAGAGGAAGCCCTTTTAAAAGGAAAAAAAAAAAAAACATGTTTAAATGGAAAACAGCAGGAAATGGTTAAAAACATTCCTCGTAGATTCACAAAGCCATGTTTGAGGCCCACTAGCGAATTAGTTAAAGGGGCAGTTCGCCTACATTACAAAGCCTTTTCCACTTTGGTACATATTTGTGACATGAAAAGATGGATTTTATTGTCATTATATCATAAATAATCAGTGCAGCAGAAATGCATTCGCAATCATATTTTGTTTTTTTTTTCCTTCTGTTCAGACCAGGTATAGTTTTAAGATGTTACCTGCTTGAAAAAACAAAATATGATTACAGTAATGGAACATCTTTAGCCTTAGACATGCACTCGGTTTTATTTCTCATGTAGATCAAGGTGCTATAAATGTCTTGCACAGTTGCAGATTTTGTTCATATTTCTAGTTTTATCTTTGCATTTATTAGACTCTGCTCCATCAGAAGGCTTCACACAGCTTTATCTAAACGTGTAGTAGTTCCCAAGTATGGAGATGGAGGAGCTAGCCTAGCCTTTAGCATAAACACCACTAATAAACAAAAATGTTTATTGACAAATTCATTTAAGATGAACAGTTACTTGTGATAACAGTTTATTTATTTTGTCCTCTTAAACACATTTAATAAGATGAAATGAAAACGACTGATGTGCGTTAGACATTGACAGTAGTCCTATGTGTTGATCAATATTGGACACTTATTGAGTGACTTTTACAGATTAAATCAGTTTTTCCAGTTGTAAAGATTCAAATAAGAAGAAGTAGCCTTTTGTTTTTTGGTGATAATTGGTTCAGTATCAGTTATTTCAAGGTAACAAAGCTTGTTTCCTTGAGATATTAAGATGAACTGATGTGATAAGAGACCAAGCTGGAGTAAATCGATAAAATAATTAACCTGTTATTATGAGAAAGTTACCCATTTTGTCAGTACCGCCAGAAAACAAACTTTCTTGCATCAATATAATGAGATAAATTAATTATCGTGGGAACATGAGCTTTAACTGGTGATCTTGGCTTGTCTCAGCTTTAAAGAGATTAAATGATCAGAAAATACTACATGTATGATAAATACAGGGAAATAAATGATGATGTATGTGAAAATCTGCAGCAGAAATGTAAAGAATTCCCTTAAATGTTTCCAGTTTAAGTTTGGAAATATGTCAAAGTGAATTTCTCAGCTGTAGTTTGTAAAACAGACGCTTTGAGACTTAACCCACTGTGGACCTCCAACATGGCTGCCACAGATTCTTAAATCATCGAACCTCTTTTTTGAATTCAACGAAAAACTTCTTGCTTTTTTTTTTTTTTTTTTTTTTTGAACTAAAGACGATCAGCAAACACTGAAAATTCAGCTTCATCTGTTAATCACAACCTTGTCCTAAAACCTCTTCAGCATTCAGTGAATTCTTGAACTGTTCTCTTTTTCTGCCTGAATGTCAAAAAATCAACATAAGGGATCTAACTTTACTGCTCTGAGAGAAAAAAAAAAAGCTGTTTGGTATGTTTTATATAAATCTGAGATATAAATGTTCATCTGCCTCGTCTATGGATGTACAGCTCTGGGAAAAGGAATGTAAAAGGATTTTTTTTTTCTGTAATTATGAATAGGGGGAATAGCTTTTGTCTTCTTTACCTCCTCCTCTTCCTCTATCTCTGATTCTGTCAGCGTTCAGCCCTGCTGCTACGCCAGCTCTCTGTTTTTGTACCTGCAGACTGTGAGAGTTGGACTTTATATTAAAAAATAATAAAAAAGACAATCAGCTAATAACGCCTGCCGGCTCTCATTGAATACAACAGTCACATTTTGGCATATTTTTAATGTCAATCCATGGAAAAAGTTTTGGTTTGGGGGATATTTTTTTTCCACTTTTCTTTCCTGTCTTTCAGGAGGATTCTAAAAAAAAAAAAAGGGAGTGCACTGCTTTTCATTTAACTTTGAGGGTAGAATATCAGCTGAGGAACTGTTTTTAAAAAATACTTTAGAATAAGGAAATGCTTAACATTAGTAAAAGCAGAAACAATAATTTACTAATGAATTTAATCATTTGCATGTGTGTATATTCAAAATAAGATTCATTTCTACATTTCCATCTAATTTCTGGAAAAGTTGGGATAATTTCTCAAATATGAGCTAAATGTTAATCCACTTACACCTTTATTTAAACTATTTTCAGTGTTTTCAGGAAAACTTAATTGTATTTTGTTGCCTGTAACTTACCAAAAAGTTGAGAGAAATCCAATAAGACTGGAGAAGTTCACATAATATACATATATCAGATTTGATTATTTGCAACGTAAGTGGTAAAAGTTAAAGCATCATGATTATAAAAGGACAAACACAGCTCCACTTTGTTAGAAAATGTCCCTGCAAACATTTTCTTTTGCATACATTTTGTCAAGGAATTTTTTATTTTTTTTTGCAATTCTATTATTAGACAGTGATGACGCTCTGTTAACACCCCATTTTGTGTGTGTGTGTGTGTTTGTGGACCTGAGCTCATTTAAATAGGAGTCCACGTTCCACCTGGTTTGTCAAACATACTGGTATCACTGGTTAATGTTTTTCATTAATACAGGTTTTCAGCTGTAATGAGATGATGCAGAACGTCTTGTTGCCCTCCCTGTGGTGCATGTGTTTCAAATGGACACCCAAACCTGACGCTTGCCTCAAGAACTTTCCAGGTGATGGACACAGTGGACATGTCTTTGTTCTTTCACTTAAATTCATCTCCCTGACTGGTATTGTCCTGTTTATGCTCCAACATAGGCCTTTTACTCAAACGTCACTTCTTCCTCCTCCTCTTCCTCACCTCGGTTCTAGGCCGTGGTATCACAGGCAGTGTCTCTAGTGTGTCCTTAGACATTATAAACTGGTATCTTCTCCCCCCCCCCCCTCCTCAGGGGTTGAATATTCAATGACGTCCTCTTCATCATCCTCTGTAGGCATCATACACTCGATCTCATAGCACACATCACACCGGGGTTCACCTGCTCCCCTGTGATGTGCGTGTGGTGACTGGGGAAAAAAGTTCAATGTGATTCAACTTTGTACATTCTGATGTTGCCATGGGGAAAAAAAAAAAACATGAACTTTCACCTTTTATCAATATAGTTTGTTTGAAAGTTGTAAAGAAAGTAAAGAATGCACCTTAATATAAAAACAGGCACTGTAAGAAGTGTGTGATGCTTTATTCTTTATTTTACTTGATTATGCTAATTACATAAATTGCCTAACATGTGACCAGCCTGGATTCCATCCAGTACACGTAGATATGATGTGATATTTCAATCATAAAAGATTAAATAACATCACTAATAGATCCACGAAGTGTTCAGTAGAGTGTTTTAAGTGAACTAGAAGTGAAACTATACATGTTTTCTAGTTTAAGACTGTATTTATATTTCTTATGGGGAAAATAATATTCAAGAGACAATTTTCACTCCAGTTTGAAATGTGCAAGTCCACTTAATGTACTTGTCCTTATTGAGAACATTGTAGTTCATAGTAAAGACAGTAACATAAGATCTAGTTTTGTTGGGAAATGGCCAGAGACTGCAAAGAACATTTCAGCGTTCTTTCACTTTCATTCATTTCCCTGACGCCACTGTTGGCCTCTTCATGCTCCAACACAAGTCTTTTACTCGAACTTCAACTCCTCTTCTTCCTCCTCCTCACCTGGGTTCTAGGCTTTGGCATCACATGTCGTAGCTGCTCTCTGGTGTGTTCACTGACTACAGGATGTTTGACTGTCGGCTTTTTAGCAGGAACTGACCTGTCCACAGACATTGTGAACTGGTAACTTCCTTCCTCCTCGGGGTTGGAATATTCAATGACAAAAACGCCATCCTCCTCTTCATCGTCCTCTGCAGGTATCGTACACTCCATCTCATAGCACACAGTGCCCCCGGGGTTCACCTGCTCCCCTGTGACGTGTGTGTCATCCATTCGCACCACTGCGATCTGGTCCATCCCACTGGCGACGTCCCAGTTTTCATTTCCTGCCCCAGCTCCGCCTCTGACCAGCAGTTGCTTCAATGCCTTCATGAATAAAAAAAAAAACAAACAAAAACAATTAAGAACATTCTACCCCATAATCCCAAAACTAATTAGAAACCATACAGGGACTTTGCTGAAAACTTGATCTGGAACATTATCAAGTTTCAACAAACTGAAAAAACTTGTATATTATAAATAAATGAATGGAGTTATGAGATGTCATCACAAGCCATTTTCAACACTTTTCATTGGTTAAATATTTCTAAAACTATCAGGCAAAGTTGAAGACTGACCATTAGAATAGTTTTATGGAAGAAAAAAAAAAGATCAAAAATGGACTTACAAGGTTTCCAAGGGACAGCGACGAAATGTACCAAGAGTCACTAATTTTATTTTTTGACAAAGTTTTATTTTTCAAAGTGCATCACCCGTCTGTAAGTAGCTTTGGCATGACATCTAACCTGGCAGATTTAATATAAAAAATAAACTAGAAAAGCACTCTGAGAGCGCACACCTCCGCCAACATAGTGTTTGTACTTTCCTCCACTAGATGGTGCTGAATGACCTCATAATTAACTCTGTGCCGCCATCCCCTATCTTGCAATGATAAAGAATCTTTAAAACATTCCTGCATCCAGATGGTGATCCGGATCGCCTCTAAAACTTAATCATCTCTTCATTGACCAGAGCGGACATAAAATTTCATCAAAATCCATCCATAACTTTTTGAGTTATGTTTCTAACAAACAAACCCACAAACCCTGGCAAAAACATAACCTCCTTGGCGGTGGTAATAAATAAATCACATCACAAAATTATAATTGCAAACACATTCAAGCAGTTAAACTAAAATTCAAGCACTTTTCCGACCCTGAAAACACAACATTGGAATTCAAGCATTTTCAAGGATTTCAAGCACCTGTACGAACCTTCTGTCTTCTTGCTCGCATCGCTGCAGCATTTTGTGCTAGGCGCTGAGCTCTTTCTGTTGAGGTTTCATTTTGTCTTCTTGCTCGCATCGATGCAGCATTTCGTGCTCTGCGACGCTCTCGCTCTGATGAAGACTCAGCTGCCCGCCGGAACCTTCTTTTTAGAGCATCAGCTTTAAGATGTCTGTCACTAAGACGACTTTTTCGCCGACGCATCTAACAATACAAAAATGTAAACATAATTATTAATAGTATTAAGGTGAATAGGTTGTCTTGTCAAAAATGTATTACAAATTGTGTGAATTCAGCTCGAATCAGAAGAAAACAGGATAAAAGGATCAGAAGAAATGTGTTGATCCATTGTAAGAAGTCTCTATAAAATAATAATGTAACATTTTTAACTCTCCTGAATTATTATTCAAAACATAACTGATGTGTGATTTCTATATGGGTTAGAAGAAAAAGCATTTGATTAGAAGTGTGCCTGCCTGATGGCCAATTTTAACAATATTATCTGTTATTGAATGTTTTGTGTTTTTGTAGATTCACTGTGATCTGAAAGTTATAATGTATCCATGTATAAATGATAAACTGAAGCAGAATATTGTTAAATTTACACTTATTTTTTCAGTTTGTTCATATTATTCACATTGTTTCAAAGCATAGTTTGTAAATGTCAACATAATTTTTACATTTTTTCATTATAAAACATAGAGAAAAGTTTGGAGTTGACATTATTTATATATTATGTTATTATTTTACTCGTCTGGCCCACTTCAGATCAAATTTGGTTGAATGTGGCCCCTGAACTAAAATGAGTTTGACACCCCTGGTATAGAGTCTATACGAATGGCTGAACTACCCTGTCAAACTTTTACTGGCCACCTGACAGTTGCAGTAGCAAGCAGACTGACACCCTCACACAGCCAGGAATGCATGCACCCTTTCCCATGAAGGATTCAGTGCTGTCTGGTCTCACCTTGCTGACAAAGGGATGTATTCAAAACCTTGGATAGATCATAATAAATATAACATTATGACATTATAGAAGTACTTATTTTATGCTTATGTCTAACCGAGTGGTTTTATATTATTTTGTTGTATTTAAACATTTCATTAAGCTCAAACTTCAAATCAAGCAATATTGAAAATTGTCACAAGACCCTCAACTTTGCACCTCTTGAAATATCGGAAATTTTGAATGCTCCAAGTTATAACTTGTAGAAACATTGGAAAATTATCCAAACATAAAGTAATGTGTTAACACCTCCCAGATATAAAGTTAAATGTAGGATCATCATGACAAATTCTCATATCCTATTTTTAATTCATTACACAAATGAATGAGTAAAAATATTGGTATAATAAACTTACCTCTGATACAGTTCATTTCTGTACTTTCTTGGTAAATTCCACTGGCATTTTGAGTTGAATAACATCTCAGCTGGCATGTCTGTTTCTGCACAATTTCAATCTACAGTTAAAACTAAGTGTCACGTCTATGTGACAGTGTTATTCAAAAGTATTAACGCACATTTTAATGTTCTGTTGCATTATTTTTACTATTCAGTGTTTAGTATTAGGATTTTCAGTGATAAACTTTATAGACATGATGATAATAATAAGTTCAATCCGTTTCAATGGGCCATTAATAGCATACGCAGTTTTACTCAGTGTAGTATTAGCATCAGTTCTCACTGTAAATAATGTTTACAGACATAAACACTCACCTTGAAGTCAGTCTGGAACTCCCTGTGAACGAGCAGCTAATGCGCACACAGAAGCCGCAATTAACTCAAACCAACAACAATTTGTCACTTTGCTCCAGTTGGCTACAAAACAGTAAAGAGGAAAAAACAAACAGCTCAGATAAATAAACATAAATGGGTAGAACTCTAACTAAATTCAGTGTAAGATGTTAGCTTCCGCTCTTTAGCTCAACTGCCCCAAAATGTCTATTTTTGTAAATAGAGCAGCGACTCCGCGGTACAAAGGCAGGATGCCCCCTGGTGGTGCGGATGAACACATGCAACTGAAAAAATAATACTGTAGGGTTTGTCGTAGAAATAATGACATAAAACATAAAATGTCTCTCGAATCTAGTGGGTGCCTTTTAGTAACCCCAAAGATCATCGGGTTTTCACATAGGAGACATACAGTCTGTGACATCTAGACACTTTCGTGCAAAAAAAATATATATATATAGATATATATATTTACCAAAGACCCCAGATTGTCCAGTATTATCACCTTTTGGAATAGTCTTTGCAATTATCTGTTCCATGACACTGACAGCTCTTCAAAAAACCGTGAGGAGATTTTTAGTGCTCATTATGATATGGTATATAGTATAGGATAGTATTATTGTCTGTTATTATTGTCTGTCTGTGACTGTTGAGCCCCTGTGCATGACACTTGTATTCTGTTGCATTTAATGTCATAAAAATCCTCACTAGGTGTGTTTTTATTAAGTATTTCTTATCCATCTCGTAATTTTGCCCTGGCAAATATCAAGCTGATTCACATCAGGTCGTTTTTGCTATTTGTCATGAAAGAATGAATATGTATAGAGCAAACAGAAACAGACTTATGATGCAGAAAGTTTTGACTGACTCTTTTTTCTACACCAATTTATAAGTAAACACTTAACATTAGTAAATGCAAAAACAATAATTTACTAACACAAGTGTTCATCCAAAACAAGGTGTTCATCTTTTACATTTCCAAGATGGAATATTCTCTCAACTATGAGCTAATTGCTAATTCACTTAAACCTTTATTTAAATACTTTTCAGAGTTTTCAGATCAACTTAATTGTATTTTGGAGATTGTGTTTCCTTAAAAATAAGCATTAAGTATCACATAATTAATAGTGAACAGTCTCATAGTAATTTACTTAAGGTGTCTGTAGTTTGGGAAATAACAACACTTAATAATCTGTGGCAGTACCTTTTTATTGTGATACAAAATAATGTTGCAAAGACAAATCCAAAATATAAGAAAAAATAAAACTCCCATGTTGAACAAAACAGAAAAACACAGCACATGTGAGTGTTTCAGTCTGCTTCACGATTCAGCTGTTTTAACACTTTTCCAAAAGATGAACAGTCATGACTTGTGCTGAGCAGATGATGAACCAAATGCCTCGAGGTTCTTAGAAAAACAATCACTTTTCTACTTCTACTTCATAAAAAAAGACAAACATACTGTATTTCAACTCCACAGGTTGTAAAAAATAAAAATGCTTCACTCAAACAACTTAACCTTTCAGCCAAACTATATCTGAATTAATGCTATACAGATAAACCAGAGGTGAGGGGGCGGGGCCTCACAGCTGTCAATCACTCCTTGGAGCTGCAGTCAGTCTTACGGATTTACACGTTCAGATCTACATGACAGAATCAAATAGAAGGTGGTTTTTCAAACATGGACCGGATCTTATGAGTCAAACTTTACATCTAAGTTTAGAGTAAACTAAAATATTTTCAAGCTTAAAAAAAAAAAAAAAAAAAAAAACAGGCTTATGACATAAAATACCTCTTTACTCTGAGAAAGCATTTTACCCGCAAAAAGCAACAAACTATGCCCTGATGTTTTCCTGATTTTTTGACAGTTAATTATTACAACCAAAGGCGATCCAACTAAAAACGGAAGATCGCAGTCTCTAGATGTAAACACACTCTTGGATCTATAAAGGTCCCAATTAGCATGTACTAATTTGCGTGTGCAATCTAGAATTTTGTGTATGGGGTTGAACCGTGGTTTGCAGGTGATTCACAAAGACTGTTTGCACAAATTACAATACAGGGTTCTCCCCAGACGATGGAATAAAAGCGCTGCACCAGTATACTGCTAGCTCAGCGCTGCTATACTCATTTTCACATTTAGGGTGTTTTTTTTCCATTTTCACCCAATAATGTTGCTAAAATCTACCAAAATCCGTCGGGTTTGCAGGCACGTGCTCAATTTTCCAGCACCATGTTGTTTTTCCTTTGAAATCTCGCGTAGTTGCATCCATCCCAAGGTTTTAGTGCAAGACTGTCTTCCGGGGAGGGGGGTGTACCACGATACTATAATTTTCTGCGGAGAACCCTGCAACAGATGCAAAGTTTTGGAGCTCACTCTACTTAAATGAGGATTTGTGTGCGCTACTGGAGACAATACACTGGAAAAACTGCTGTGGGATACACCAGCACTAATGGAAACAGTGACTGGAATGATCCAGACACGGAAATGTAAAGTAGGAGGAGTTTTGTTATAGCAGGTATAGCATTCATTATTTTTCATTTTAGAGATGGGGGGGGGGGGGTTGTTGTTGGATTGAATGACTGTCAGGCACAAATAATTTTGCCACACTGTAGCCTAATCAGTGTGTATTTTTAATCACGATCATCAGATCAAGTGGAAAAGAGTCCCATAAAGTAAGTGTGTGTGTGTGTGTGTGTGTGGGGGGGGGGGGGTTGACAAATCACTTTGTGTGTGCTAAATTACTATATTAACATTTTTTCCTCCCAGTACATGCACAACTGCATGTAAACGCCCCATATTACAAATTCATTGAGTCAAATGTATTAACTGGATGCATATTTATTTTGCACCTTTGGAAGATGCACCCCTTAGTGGCGCTGTTAGTCAATCAGTTTGTACTTTTTTTTTTTGGTGTGCGCAATGAGTTGGCACACGTTTTAATAACATGCAAAACTTTAATAGATCTGGCCCTCTGTTCCTGAATGAAAAACGTGTTGAATTCTGTGATAATTTTTAACATATTATCCATAGATTATAAAGTAGATCCAAAGTGAGCACAGTGATTGTTTTGAGACAAGTGGCAGCTGGTGGAGTTGATTCAAGGTTTGGCTGTGGCTGTTGTGATCTAATGGTCTAACCTAAAACATAAATTGACATGACTGTACGTCAGCAGTGAGTTAGATTTACAGAGAAGATCCGACTCTTCTCTGTTTCAACGAAGTCAAGGCTGCGACTCTGAGACTGATGAACATTTTTTGGCAATCCATTGTGTCATTAATGTTTTAATAAGAAGATTATTGTCTGTTATTTAAAAAAAACCTAAATAAACAATACAATAGCAGTGTTACTTTGATCAGCAGTTATATTGAATTCTACATATTCTCTTTAGTCAGTAGTCTGTTTAGGATTAAAAAACTAGCAGTGAGGCTTAAGTCAGTTCTTTTTTTAATATCAAACATAAAAAATAAGTCCTATAAAATAAAGCATTTTTTCATTTGACAGCAAAACTGAGCCTTTCCTAACACCATAAACCAACCTCAAACACTGTTAAGGTCTAAAACATCCAAATAGTTTACTTAGTTTTACCAGTGCATAAATCGTTTCTTGGCTACTTCAGTTTAACTTTGTTGTTGGTTTTATTTTTTCCGGATATTATGACAGAGGTTTTTATTTATACACGAGGAAAAATGTATAATGAGAGAAGGCATGACATAGTAAAAGGAGAACCAAAAAAATACTAGTCTGTTATTGTGTCATCTCTGTTGTAGATACGAGTGTGAATCAAGGATGAAACTTAAATCAAAGCTGATTTTACCTGAAGTTATTTCATTTTGGTTCGTGTTGCATTGTGCATTGCAGTTTTTGTGTCTTTTTCATGTTCTTGAAAACTTTTAGGTTTTATATTTCAGTTAAACTTTTTTTTCCATTGCTAGTTTTAGTTTTCAATAACTGAAATAACCCTGACCTGAACCCTAACTTTCCAAGCATCTTTACAAAAATGTCTCTCTTTAGGCTTAAAACAAACCATACTTTCTTTCAGCCAGTCTAAACTTGCATTAGACAAATCCAGGAGTAAAACCTGAGACTGATCGAACACAAAGGACCGATCTACAACATCCTCTGGTCTAAAAATACAAAACAGGATCAGAAGTCTGAGTCATCTGTGGCCGAGTTATCTCCACCCGCCTGCAGCTGCTTTTCACCCGACTCCGGCTGCTGCATCTTCTTTTTCTTCTTCTCATCATTCTTCATGTGTTGGACCAGCCCCCTCTCCGTCATTTCGTAGATCTTACACTCAGGGCAGTAGTATGGTGACACGCCAACATGCCTGAACTGATCCGACAGGTACGTATCAAGTGTTTTGAAGCCTCTGTTGCAGATGTCGCAGCGGGGGATGACGCCCGGATGCTCCATCTTCAGGTGGCTCTTCAAGCTGAGCCTCGTCCCTCTGTAGCCTGTCACCTTCTTATCTGCATCTTCTGTGGTGCAGAGAAGACAGGTGAATACTGCCTCCTTGATGGCATGGCGTCGTGTATGTGCATCCAGTTCGACCTGTGAGCGGACTGTCCGCTTGCAGGTGATGCAAAAGAACGTCTTGTTGCCATCCTTGTGGTGCATGTGTTTCAAATGGACGGCCAAACCTGACGCTCGCCTGAAGAACTTTCCAGGTGATGGACACAGTGGACATTTCAGTCTTCTGTCACTTTCTTTTATTTCCCTGATGCTGCTCTTGGCCTCTTCACGGTTCAACATACGCCTTTTTCTCTCAGACTTCACCTCTTGTTGTTCTTGCTCTTCCTCTTCCTCCACTTTCGGTTTCCTCCTCACCTGGGTTCTAGGCTTTGGCATCACAGGCAGTGGCTCTCTGGTGTGTTTGCTGACTACAGGATGTTTGACTAATGGCTTTTTCGCTGGAACTGACCTGTCCACAGACATTGTGAACTGGTAACTTTCTCCCTCCTCCTCAGGGTTGGAATATTCAATGACAAAGACGCTGTCCTCCTCTTCATCATCCTCTGCTACCACCTCCTCTGTAGGCATCGTACACTCCATGTCATAACTCACAGCTCCACCAGGGTTCACCTGCTCCCCTGCGATATGTGTGTCATCTATTCGCACCACTGTGATCTGGTCCATCCCACCAGTGGCGTCCCAGTTTCCATTTCCTGCCCCAGCTCCGCCTCTGACAAGCAGCTGCTCCGACGACTTAATGAATCAAAAAACAAAAACAAAACAAAAACAATTATCAAGACCCTTCCACCAACCTGACATGCTGCCATAATCTCAAAGCTGATTAGAAAGCATTCAGAGACTTTGCTGAAAACTTGATCTGGAACATAATATCATCCTAATTTTAAAAAAATCAGAATGATATTATGTTTCTTAGATGAATTTAAAAAACACAGAAATATATTGAGAACTAGACCACATGGATTAGACACACTATTTTCTGTGGTCTTTTCTTCATCATCATGTGTTCCGTCACAGGCATTTGTTCTGTGTGCATTTTTATATTTCACTAAAGCAATGAAAATGAACTACAACAGAAACTAACAAGCCTTTATTTGTGCAAGATCCTCCTATTATCTACTATTAGCTATTATTTAAGTAAGCAACTCAAGAAACATTACTATCAAATACATATTTTCTGCAAAAAATTTTGTGTTTGTGTTTCTGTCCAACTGTTCAGAATGATGCTTTCCAACCATAAACTGACATAAAATTTTCACAACAGAAACTATTCACCAGGTGTTTTAACCTTTTAACTGCCCACTCAACCAAATGGTGGAGCACATTTTGACTCACTATATATTATAGAAAAACACGTTTTACTTAATTCCACCTGTTTCAGCCATCTCTCCCACTCGACTCACTCAGTAGAGTGGTAGAGAAGAATAAATTTCTAGAACATGTCTAGAATATCTAGAATAAATGTTTATAAATATAATGTTTATTGTTATTTGTGCCCCAAGGAAATTAAATATGTAAAGAAAACACTTTTTCATTGTTTTTTTCTTGGTGAGGATGTTAAAGGGTTAATGTACAATAAAAGAGATATTGACATGTAAATAAGATATTAATCTACAGTTGTGGAAAAAATTATTAGACCATCCTTGTTTTCTTCAATTTCTTGTTACAACTAAAGGTATATTTGCTTGGACAAATATAATAACAAAATTACCTCATAAGAGTTTGATTTAAGAGCTGATATCCAGCCATTTTCCATGTTTGTTTTGGGGTTGTTTTTTTTTAATAACAACCAAAAAAGTTTTTACATCAATATCTATGGCATTGTACTGACAAAAACAGTGCTTTTAGGCATTCCATGTTTTCTTTTCTGTCTGTTTTAGTCACATGATACACACAGGAGTTAGGACTTGTTTGCATAACCAAATGTTTTTGATGACTTTTGATGGTCTAATATTTTTTTCTGTGACTGTATATTAATTATGTACTCTGACTTGGCTACTTATATACTTTTTAAATTTGTTCTAAGGGTTATGGGCAACAGTTTGCACTATTTCAGTAGAATGACCTGTTGAAGTCCACATAAGGGTTTTGGGTGTTATAATGTTTTCACAATTACACATACTAGTTTTAATGTGATTGTGTGTTTAAAAAAATTGTTTTTTTTAATTGTGCATTTAATAATGTTTTGTTTTTACATGTAAAAGTGCCAACATTGCATAGAATCAACTTCTCAGATATGAGGCATTGAAGGTTGAGCAATAAAAAAAGACTAACTGAAAAGACATCCACTTGGTTTGAGACATTAATGGCCAGTTATTACATTTCTAGGCAAAATATAATATATATTATAATATAAAATAATAGAGATTAAATAGTTAAGAAATCGTTATCTGTAATACCATTTTTACTATAGTTGGCAAAAAACAAAACGGCTTAAATTTGTCTCAAGAAGAAATTAAAATTCAACACTTTATCATGACAGAAAAAAAAAGATTCCTTACACGAGTTACATGAACTATACAAGTATTTACTTCGTGTTGTGGTACTGCAATTTCAATCTGCAGTTAAAATGGAGTGTCACGTGTTATGTTCAAAAGTATCAACGCACATTTTAATGTTCCGTTGCATTATTTTTACTGTTGAGTGTTCAGCAATGGGATTTTCAGTGATAAACTTGATAATAAGTTCAACCCGTTTCAACTTAGCCATTTATAGCATACACAGTTTTACTTCAGCCATCAGTGTAGTATTAGCATCAGGTCTCACTGCAAATGTTTGCATAAACAAACACTCACCATGAAGTCAGCCATGAACTCGTTGCGAATGAGCAGCTAATGTGCACACAGAAGCCGCAGTAAACTCAAACCAACAACAATTTGTCAATTTGCACCAGTTGGCTACAAAATGGTAAAGACGAAAAACCAAACAGCACAGATAAATAAATATAAATGGGTAGAACTCCACCTAAATTCAGTGTAGGATGTTAGCTTTCGCTCTTTAGCTCAACTGCCCCAAAATGTCTATTTTTGTAGTGTAAATAGAGCAGCGACACCAAGGTTTACAGAGAGGATGCCCCCTGGTGGTGCGGATGAATACACGCAACTGAAAAAAGTCAGGTTTGACGTAGAAATGATATAAAACACAAAATGTGTCTCAAATCAAGTGGGTGCCTTTTAGTAGCCACTTCACATCTGAGACATACAGTCTGTTGTATTTAGACACTTTAGTGCAAAAAAACTATAATACTTTAGCAAAGATTCCAGACTTTTGTAATTATCTCTGCCATGACACTGACAGCTCTTCAGAAAACTGAGGAGATTTTTAATGCTCATTATGTGTTCATTAATATTATGTGCCATGTTTAAATTCAGAGCTTCAGAGTTATTTTAATAGGAAACTAACAATAACAGGAAGTGTTGTAAGGTATTGTCTTGGATCATCTGCTGTACTGGACTGGTAAGGACCCCCTTTACATAGCATTGGGTGACCACTAATTGGCCCGATCTCTTAACTATCTCCTAAGCCTCAAAAAAGCTGTTTCTTTGTAAATTTTTGAGAGATCATTGTGCACTCATTGTGCCTTTGGCCCCCCACTTTAAACTGTGTGATCAGTTGGATCAGGCAGGGTTAGGGTTAGGGGTCATCAAGATAGTCATACTGATTCCATCATTGATCTATCAAACATCTCTGCCTTCTGGGTGGAAAAATTTTAAAATTATTGAACAATTGCTGAGAGGTTATTGGGAGATTGATGAAATTGTTGAGGGCTCCTTGATCACATCATGAGCGTTCACTGGGAGATCGCTTCCCTTGACACTCATTGAAAGATTGTTTTGGACCGAGTCAAAACTTTAAGGAGACTGTGGCGACTGTGGAGATCACTAGAAGATCACTGAGAGATATTGGTGATTGTGTGGTGCTTGTTGAAAGATCACTGAGAAATCTGGCCATTTTTTCATCACTCAACAATCTCTCAATGATCACCACCCCTGTGTAAAGGAGGTTTCACTAAGCAAGTTGGTAGATGTTATGTTTAGATTATCACAGTCCTCTCCAAAGATTTCCTTAAACAACAGATATATATATATATAGACTGTTTTGGTTATTTATCTTTATAACAGAAACCAATAAAGCAATAGTATTAATCTGTAAACAAATAATCTTTAGTTTTAATGACTCTTATCACCTCTGAAAGGCTGACAGTCATCCTGTAATCTGCGTAACAATGATCTTTTACATCTAGTACACTGACCCATAGGAAACCACGGGTTCTAGGTGTGGTAGTTTTTATGCTGGGTAGAGCTGACTTTTGGGAAAAGATGTTGGTCTGTATTTTATAAGTACTGACCAAGCAGCAGTTTTGAGCTTCATTGGGAACTCTCAGTACTCCACGTTTGTCACACAAAGTATCCTTTGCTGCAATATAAAACGGTTCAACTGCTGGAGACTCTTGCCTAGCAACAGCATAACGTTGTGGATATAGTCTCCGTCTGCGTCTCTCAGCCCTTTGCTGAAGACGTAATTTTCGCTGAGCTGAATTTTCATTTTGAATTCTAATGCGATGTTGAATAGCATCAGTGGCCTGCCGTTTTAATTTCTCTGTTGAAGTTTCATTTTGTCTTCTTGCTCGTGTCGCTGCAGCATTTTGTGCAAGGCGCTGAGCTCTTTCTGCTGAGGTCTCATTTTGTCTTCTTGCTCGCGTCGCTGCTGCATTTCGTGCTAGGCGCTGAGCTCTTTCTGCTGATGTCTCATTTTGTCTTCTTGCTCGCATCGCTGCAGCATTTTGTGCTAGGCGTCGCTCTCGCTCTGATGAAGACTCAGTTGCCCAACAGGACCTTTTTCTTTTAGTATTGGCTTTAAGGTGTTTTCCAGTAAGATGACTTTCTCTATGGGAAGGCATCTAAAAATATAAAAATGTAAACATAATTATTAATAGACAGAGAGAAATGTAACATTTCAGACACTGCTGATTCAATTCATTACATAAAGGAATGACCTTTACTTTTAAAATTCCATGGGCATTTTCAGTTGAATAACCTCTCAGCTGGCATGTCTGTTCCTGCACATGAACTTTGACACCATGACAACGTGGCCCTATTGTTTCTCTGTTGCTAGGTAACCAGCTTCAAATCTGTGATTCTTTAATTCTGGGCATCGGAACATGATTATAAGGCTACTGTATATATCTCCTAAAATATTGGTCTTGTCAACTTGTTGTTTTCACAACAAATCAAAAATACATAAGTATGCCAAACTGCATCAGTCAGCTCTTTCCGGTGTAACAGGATAATTTCCCCCCTCGACAACTTATCCTAGGATAAGGGTTGGAGGTTATTCTGTTAGGCCCCGTTTACACAGCACTTCTGTAATGGGAATATTTCACTTTTTACTCTGGAATGATGTCTGTGTAAATGAAATGGTGGGATCATTAGGTCCCACCTTCATCACAGCTTTGTAATGCCTCTGGAGATAGTAACAAAGCCATAATAAAGGTGGAATCATGATGCCGCAACGCTATATAAAAGGAACACCTCTCGTTCTGTAACCAGTAAGATGTCGAGCTGGAGAGAGACGCCGAGATCCACGAGCTGTTGTCACTTCAGGTGGAGGACTCTATCCATGCTAACAATTATAGAAGAGTGAAAAAGGTGGGATCACCATCTCACCTTTTTTTCAGGGATCTCTGTGTAAAAGTGGCTTAACAGTGTTAAGCCAAAAAAAAAAAAAAAAAAAAAACTAGTTGTCCTACGATATGTTCCCCTCCCCCTTGGTCACCTGGTCTCAGATACTCAGCTCAAATTTTATTATCACTTCAAAAGGTCTGTCTTTACAATACAGGTACAATACATTGTGAATGTTATTATTCTATTTCTCTTCCCTGGTCAACCCCCATGACCTTTTGTAGGTTGGCCTTGCCTGTTTTGTCCAATACACAAAGACATTGTGATTCATGAGGAACTTGAGCAAAAAAAGATACAAAAAAGGACAACAAAATAACATAAATCCTCTTTTATTTTCACAGTAATGTAAAGGTATATGCCACATTGGGTAGATGACTATGTCCATACTCAGTCAGCTGGCCATAGCAAGGATCTCAACATCATAGCCCACACACTGTCACAGTCTATTTTGGATTTCTTTATGTACTCCCTCACTGACAGATCAATGTACGTGCCTTTTATGGAGCCAAATTGATGACTTTAATGTTTGATATAAATTTCAGATTGAAAACACACACTGAAACAAAAAAAAATATTGGCATTGAAAAACGTGTATTGTAAAAAGTTTTAATGGCATTAATACAGGTATTGGCAGTGATAACATTTCATCATCAATGTTATATTATTTAATTTTTATTATTTTTTGACATTCTGATGTGTTTTTGAAAGAAAAACATATTATTTTATTTGATGTCACTGTTTTACAAATGACAGTTTATAATTCCAATGTCGTTTTTCTTTTATTTCTTTTTTTCACAGTTTTTTTTTTAACGCTGTGATCTTTCAGTTTCAACTTTGTCACGTTTTTTGGCGTGGAGGGTAGTGTTTTAGGAGAGGGGCTAAGAGTTCCATTTGCATATTATTTGCATATTGTAAACAGAGACACTTGGCTCAGTCAGTTGAACCTGGTTGGACTTAGAGAAACAGCAGTCACATATCAAAGCATTTGCATAGATTCTGCTGTTATGTGCCATGGGTGCAGCAACTCAAAGCCACAGAATCCATGACAGTGCCTTGATATGCATCTGTTGTCTGTCTAAGTCCAGCAGGGTCCAGCAGACTGAGCCGAATGTCGATGTTTTCAATATGCAAATAATATGCAAATCACACCCTCCTAGCCCTTCCCCTCATACCCTCTCTTCCACGCCAAAAAGGTGACAGAAAGTTGAAAATGAAAAAAAAACACAATAAGCGTAAAAAAAAAACAAACAAACCGTGATCGAACATGAAAAATGCAGTTGAAATTATAAACAGACTCTGGTTCTGTTTCAGGTTCTTCTCCAATCACTTCATTGTCTCCCTCTCTGTTCTCATTTGTGTCCACATCATTAGTATCAGAGGCATTTTACAGTTTGTGCCTGGTGACACTGATTCCTCAGTCACTGATGATGCAGCCTCTGACTGAACATACTTCTTCAGTTGTGTGCAGACTTAAGTTCAAGACCTTCTCTGTTTTTGAAGACACACAGACTCTTCCTCTTCTTCTACAGTGTAGATGCCTATCCGCCTGACATCAGTCGTTCTTCTTCCCCTTTTGGCAGAACTTGGTTTCCATCATCACATTCAGGAGGTTGATAGCGCCTGTCAAAGTCCCGTTTTTGTCTTGCCTAAGCCTTTCCAGTGTTGTCTGCTGTATTCCCTTTCGCTACACGGTGCAGGTTCTCAAGTGATGCAAGCTTTTCCTCCAAGTCTAGTTTATGACCTGCTTCCTCCTTGTTCCCTTCAACCAGAAGGTCACTGGGCAGTTTTGGATGCTTGCCATACATGAGATAATATGGTGAATATCCTGAAGCAATAGAACAGGAAATAAGATTAATATGCTGTAATGGTTTTAGGTGAGTTGTTGATCAGATCTAATGCATCAAATCAACATCATACATCTGTATCATACTCTCCAAAGTCAGTATATGAAAATCAGTGAGGATGTATAGGTCTTACAAATTTATCATTCAAATGCACTTTCAAATATTTAAGAGAAAAGTTTGGAAATGCTTCTCCCTCAGTTTACTCAAGAGGGACAATGCATTATCTGTAGTAAAATAAAATGTGTACATATAATTTAGCCTAATTTACTTGTTTTACCATATTCTTTCCATTTTTTTTTCTTTTGCTACCACCAGGTAAGGTGCATATGTCAAGGTTACCTAACTTCCCTGTGGGGTTTAATAAAGTTAATCTAAATCTTGGCAATAACCACCTGGATGGGATTATTATCCAGGTATTATTCACCTATTACTCAACTGTGTTTAAGTGTTCAGGTTCAGATTATTTACAATAGACATTTGAAATATTTTACCTGATTTCTACAAGCATAATGCTGATGAACAGAGGAAACAGCAGTAGTTAGAAAAAGAGAGAGAAAGGTGGAGGAAATATGTGGAAACAGGGAAGAAAAAAAGCCAAAAATACCAGAAGAGGCAAGAGAGATATGGAATACTCTGGCCTGCTGTGAAAATTAAACATGGACATCAGTTTTTTACAGTATTGATCAGTTCATGACTATTATTGATAATCTTGTTCATTTTAATGCCAGGTTGTTGGCCTACTATAATACTGTTTTTCATGTTTGTTAGTTGAACATTTGATCAGATCCAGTTTGTGGTCTTGTTGACATATTAATGTATCATTCCTATTCAATTATCCTCCAGCAAAACCTATTTCTAATATGTAAACCATTGAATTATAGGCATTGCAAGTTGATATGGTTTTAAACAACATTTCTGTGTTTTTGTCATATTTATGTTATAATCTACAAAAAAAACCTACTATGGCCATTCAACCCTGTTACTTTATTTTCAACCCTGTTACCATGTCATCTTTGCTGAAATAATCCTGAATGATTTTCTCAACTCATGAGGATTTGACTGCTTGACCTTTTAATAGTTTAAATGAATTGATACATAATGGTTTTGAGCAAATATTTGAGATTCAAAACTAAAATTAGTTTTAAAAACTACTTTTAAGTTTGGCAAGCTAAACTTCAAAAGTTGTTTGAATTAATATAATTAAACTTTTATGTAAAATTAAATAATTTAATGTAAATATGACCTTCTCTACTAAATAGTGAAGGGTTTATTAATAGATTTTTCTTTTTATGTATTTTTTCAGGTTCCTGAGTATTCGTAACAGGGTAGCACTAAGCATAGTACACAACAAATAAAACATCAAATAAAAAGTGTACCTTTGTAGCAGCGTTTAGTTTCTATGCACCTGTTGTCTGGAACAAACTTCCAGAAAGTCTACAATTAGCCACATCAGTGAGCTCCTTCAAATCAGGGCTGAAAACACTTCTGTTTACTGCCGCCTTTAATTAAGCCAAAG
>JAQQZY010000014.1:28271582-28276582 GCA_030068375.1 Ostorhinchus rueppellii
TCAGGTGTGCTGGAAGAGGGAAACATCTAAAACATGCAGGATATCGGCCCTCGAGGACCAAGATTGGAGACCACTGGTCTAGGGCATCACACAAAATCCGGAAAGAGCTGACTGCTGCAGTTTGGCATACTTATGTATTTTTGGTCAAGAAATAGATTAGCAAATACAGCAAACTGATAACACAAATATTTTGGGAGATATTAGTAATTTTGGAATACAATAGCCTTAATGGATCATAGATTCATTATTGAAATGTGTTACTTAGCAACAGATAAACAGCACGGCCACATTGCCATGGTGTCAAATTTCATGTACAGAAACAGACATGCCAGGTGAGGGGTTATTCAACTGAAAATGCCAGTGGAATTGACCAAGAAAGTAAATTAATGAACTGTATCAGAAGATCTAGAACCCGTGGTTCCCCAGTTTAGAGTCTTCTTTCCTTTTGGATTTTCCCTTCAGGGTCACCACAGCAAATCATTTGCCTCCATCTAACCCTGTCTTCTGCATCCTCTTCTCTCACACCAACTACCTTCATGTCCTCTTTCACTACATCCATAAACCTCCTCTTTGGTCTTCCTCTTGGCCTCCTGCCTGGCAGTTCCAAACTCAGCATCCTTCTACCAATATATTCATTATCTCTCCTCTGGACATGTCCAAACTATCTCAGCCTGGCCTTTCTGACTTCATCTCCAAAACCTCAAATATGTCCTGTCCCTCCTATGTACTCAGAATTGGTTACTCTACATTGGTTTCCCAATATACAGTAATATATAATAATATAGATAGATAAAGTAGAGCGGTTTTGAATGTCTTGGCAGAAGAGGTCAAATGGGTGCTCCAAGCCTTTCTGCATTTTTCTTAGGGAAATAGGATTAAAGTAATAAACCCTGATGTTACAAATTCCGTTACAGTAGGTGACGGTGTGCACCTTTTAACGCTGAGTGCAATCCACCAATAAAATCAGAGAAGAAGTAGTGTTGGCGGGCGCATGCGCAGATTGGTAGAGCGATTCAGGCAGATTCAGCGGTGACTAGCTAACCTGTACTGTTCTGTTAGTGTACATCTGTACTTTCGCTGACTGTAAACATTGATTATTCAACAGTTAGTCGTTTCTATCGAGTGGGATTATAGTGACCGAGGCGTGAAAGAATATGCCCAAGAATAAAGGTGAGAAATAGCAGAATTAACTGTTTTGTTCGTGTTGTTAATTGTCTTCGCGCTGGTGGAGCCCGCCGTGGAGACACGCAGTGAAAACGTGACACTGACCAGCTAATGCTAATTACCAACACGAAACATTGCCTTTCACATAAACACCACAAATGCCGACATGTAGATGAGTCTATCACATGATTGATAGTTGTTAAGATCCAGGCTGTTAAAGGCGAAATCTGTCGTTACTTAAAACATGTTAGATTAGTAATTCTGATGCTAGCTGACGCAGCTAACTAGCTAGTTGCTAGTTAAACCCCACCCGTCGGCCCGTGACATCTGCGACTTAATTTCATCTAAATTTATCAGAGGTTATAGTATTACCTTGGGTTTAATTCATCTTAAAGTCTTACGTGAAGCGTTTGAATAGTATACTAGTCCCAATACGTGAGGTAAATAAGTTTATTAGCATACAAACGTTACTGTTCTGTTTTGTCAGCCGAACTATTTCTGTGGGATCTAAATGAAGAGATGTTCATTTGATGGTTAACAAATAGATGAAGACTAGATAATATTTTATATGGAAATATAAGAACACACCGAGAAATTAAAACAATCTCGCATTGGTAGTAAACTTAGGTTGGATGCGGTGACTCCAATAAATGGGCATCCTAATGAATCAGTTTGTGTTTGTGCCTTACAGGTAAAGGAGGAAAGAACCGGCGGCGTGGAAAGAACGAAAATGAGTCTGAGAAAAGAGAGCTGGTGTTCAAAGAGGATGGACAGGGTGAGTACTTGTGCTGGCCTAATTTTCAGGTGAAGTCAGCTGTTTTTGGAAAAGTTACATCAAGTAGGTCTGTCATGAACCTTCAGATATTTTACTTATAAGAATAATATAACTGATTTTTATATATATATATAAAACTTTGGTACTTCTTATGTCTCCAACATCATTTTTTAGTACCAACTGAGTGATTTTTTTTTTATTATTTTTTTGGGTGGCAGTGCATGCAGAATCCACTAATGTCATACATTTTAAATACAAATTCATGAAACAGATTGTAATTCAACATATTAGAGTGGCCACTGTGATTGGTAAAATGTCATGTGTTGGTACTGATGTTTGGCTGATATGTCATCTCATCCCTAGTATTTTTTTTTTTTGTTTTAAAATCCCTTTGAATGTTTAACTATGTAAATGAACAATAAAGGAACTCTAGTGTACTCTAATATATATATATATATATATATATAGATATAGATATAGATATAGATATATATTTTAAATAAGATATTGCACAATCTGCACATTTTATGCTACAGTTATACTATAAGTCTTATAACAATGTAATAACACATTATGAAGAAGTGTTAAGGCATAAATGGAGGTCTGTGTTATCACTGGTGGCCTCAAAATTGTCATGAAATTTGACATTGCCATTAGTTTCATCCAGCTGTGTTCAGACAAGTAAATTTGAACCATTATGGAGATAGGTCACCAAAACTAATATATAACATTGTGAATGAAGCAGTTACAGTTTTATTTATTGCTTTATTTTTCCCATGCCGCAGATCTTCTGCCTCTCTTCCCCTCTACTGTGTAAGAAACTATTATGAATAATTGCAAATCAAGTTGTAAGTAGATGTTTTTGTGTGGGGAGCTACTTCATGTTTATTGTGAAAACCTTTCTTTCTCTAGAATCCCAATCACAATGTATGGAAGCTATGCTAATCCCTTCAGAGACATCCTCCCCCCGGGCAGGATAGACCTCTAATGTCATGTTCTTTTCAGTTTCACAATGTTAACTCAGCCCAGCCCTTACCTTATCCCTTGGTCTGTTGTTGCCTAGGAACTTGTAAATGATCCAAGAGAGACAATCACCCATTTTGAAGGTTTTAACATAGACGTTGAAGACTACAAGTAATTATTTTAGTTTTTAATTTAATTCACATATTACTTTTGGTATGATTGTATACCTCTTATAGAAGACAAAATAGCCTAAAGTGTTATCTGTGGAGAACTTTGTCAATATATTTCAAAATCTTGGCATTTATAATGGAGATCAGCATTTGTTTCTTGAATATTTAGATGTGTAAACCTTTTATGCACACTTGCTATAAATAATTGAGTGGTCAGCAGTAGAGCTTTGGTGTTGCTGGTGATTTTCCATATCCACATTTAATAGGATTTAAAGGCCAATAGTTGAAATGAGAAAATAATTGGCTTAAAATGAATACCTTAGAATACACCTGATATATAAATTATATTGAAATTTGGTGATTTATAATGGGTTTAAAAAAATAAATATGACAGCTTCATTAATACAGATAAGCAAATTAACTAAAACCTTTAAATGAGAAGAGAGCAGCCAATCCATCTTTCTAGACAGACACACATATAGTTAAAATAATGATCATATGATGGAGATGTAAATGATATACAGAGATTTTTAGGATTAGGTTGAAAAAGTGCAACTAAACCTGTATTTAGTTTTGTCGCTGCCAAAATGCCCATCAGTGTGGAGGAGGTTTTGTTGGTTAACAAAGACCTTCTAGCAGAAAATGCTCACAGATGCACTGTAGGAAATTCAGTGGTATTTAATACAGCATTTAACCTCCTTCAAGTGTTTATGTTTGTAACTCTCACTTAAGGATTGGAAAATGTATTTCTGAAGTGAGTAATTGACTTTAGAGTTTCACCTGGAGCCTTAAAACTCAGACCAGGATTCTTCTGCTGCTTTTTTTTTTTTGTTTTTTTTTTTTTTAAATCTGTTCCTTTGTGTTCATATATGATCAATGCCACAAATAGAAAAGATATTTTGGACAATTCTAGGAAATCAAAAGTAGTCATAGCAAAGTTACATCAGTGAGGTACATGGTTGCTTGTTTAGCTTGCAGATTGTGTTCCTAATCGATTTTATCAAAGATAATGTAGTGAAAAAGTCCCTCCTGGATGTTTTCTCATACCTCTTGTTTTTTCCAAGTATTTGTCTATTTTGATAAGAAAAAAACACTGATATTATTAGAGTTTCAGATAATTTTTTTCTGAGTAAAGTTGTACTAGCGCTGTATTATTGTAGGATATATTCAATGCTAAATTTAGAATGATATAACTTCTAATAAAATTAAAGTCAAAGATGGCATTGAAGGAGCCCTTCTTTGACACATACTCAAAAATAACAATTTTCATTCATGTCCACATTCACCATCAAACACACTGAATATCCATGTGATGTCCTGTTACCTATCTCTGTTTTGATTGAACAGAGACAATGCAGTTGTTTTTCCAGGTTGAAAGTCTCAATTTCTGTTTTTGAAGCCTTTTTTTTTTTTTTTAATGCATTGGTGAGATCATCTGGTTTTTACCTTCTTCTATCATCCAGAATATGCTCAGGTGATCAAAATGCTGGGAAACGGACGTCTGGAGGCCATGTGCTTTGACGGAACCAAGCGGCTTTGCCACATCAGAGGAAAACTCCGGAAAAAGGTAGGAAAGTCTGTCCTATCACCTCACACCTTCCCCCATACAGAGGAACCCCCTGCCCTCCCGGTGTAACGCTGAATCAGCTGGTTGTCAGCGGTCAGTCGGCCACCGGGTGCACGTGAGGTCACAAAGGGCAGTCTGGATAATCTCTGCTGTGTTTCCCTTCAGGTTTGGATCAACACATCAGACATCATCCTGGTCGGACTCAGAGATTACCAGGTATGGTGGACACACAAACAACACTTGGCTCACTTGTACTCCAAAGTTTTTCACCTCAGTCTCCTTGGGAGTCAGTTTAAAAAAAAAAAAACATTAAAAAAAGTCACAACAAAATTCATAGTCTCTCTAACTTATCAAATATAAA
>JAQQZY010000014.1:28281582-28296649 GCA_030068375.1 Ostorhinchus rueppellii
ACAACACTGACCCCATAGGGTTGTACTATATGCTCTAGACATGATGGGAAATCACTTCATCTGCCTCTCTTCTCACCCTGATGTGCCCATCATACTGAAACCATGTCAGTATGGACTCAAATAAGCAGCCAAAACTATTTTTTCTCAACAGGTATATAACAAAATGGTACTGGAAAAATAAACTACTATTAATATTATAGAAACAGAATATGAAAAAGTTATACTGAATGATTATATTGAAATTCTGTAGAAAATCATAGGTGGTCTGATAATCATTTCTAAAGGGTGGGTTTTATGGCTACATTTTTTTCTATTACAATGGAAGATATGACTATCATTCAGATGAATAATGTATCGTTCAACTCAAGAAAAGCAAAATAAATTATTTAATTATTTGCAGATATTAAGTCTATGTTCAGTTTTGTGTCCATGTGGGAATGTATAGTCTGAAGACAGCAGGGATGAAGGATCTTCTGTAATGTATCTGTAATGTATGTCCAGTATTAATTGATGTGAGTTGTACGTTTTAAGTGCTTTTCTCTCTACCACAGTCTTAACAAATCACTGATCACTCCTCAGGCCAAAACCAGCCTAAAGGATCCAATTCAGCTTGTGAATGTGTAAAATGCAAATATTACATGGACAATATTAACAGTCAGGGGTGTAAAAATTATTTTAGTTCAAGGGCCACATACTGCCCAATTTGATCTCAAGTGGGTGGGACCAATCAAATACTATCATAAAGTCCTTTAAATAATGACAACTCCAAATGTTTGTGTTGGTTTTGGGGGGAAAAAGTAAATTTACATTACAGTAAAATGTTTACAATAACAAGCTATCCTTTCTAAAGAAAGAAAGAAAACAAATATGGATAAACTGAACAGTCATGAATAACATGACATTTCACTCAATTTTAGTATTTACTATTCAAATTATTTAAAGGATGTAAATCTTTTCATTATCAATTTTTTCTTTTCTCATTCTAAAGCATAGAGACAGCTTTTGGAGTTGATATTGTTTATAGGTTATGTTATTATTTTATGGGTCTGGTCCACTTGAGATCATACTAGGCTGTGTGTGGCCCCTGAACTTAAGTGGATTTATACAGCAGTCTGTGCTTTTTTGTATGGTCATGGTATATGAAATGCCTTTAATTTTGTGACAGCTGTACATACCAAAGATAAATTACTTTTCCCATTGGATTTCAGCAAAATAAAATATTTTAGCAGAATTTCTTTTCATCGAAACAAATCACACATACTGTATTTATACAGTACAATATTGGTTATGGATTTAACTCGATTTGACCATAAATTATTAAAGCAGTAATCAAAACAAATAGAGAATGACGATTGTTAAACTATGCTGGCAGTGATGTTTATATTTTTCATAAAGGTTGTAGTGTTTATTTTTATATATTTGTACACAAAAAAGACCCAGTTATGAAGAAAAAAGATGCTCTTGCCGGATGTATTGTGTCTAAGGGTAACATAACAGCGTTATAGTCAGTTGTATTCTGAATTTATTTTTAGAGCCGCATACGACGTGACTCAGTAAACATGTGTGACCTGTGTGTGTGACCGTAAACAGCGCTGACCCACAAATATGACGTAACGCTGCCGCTGGGGCTCGCTTGTGCCTGGCACGTGCGTCTTCGGCACGAGCCACATATCGGTGCCAAATGAAGCAGATAGTCGACCGTGTGTTATTTATTTTTCCCCTGTTTTTAATCATGAACATCGACAAAGCAATTTACTGTTTTATGTATGCGTCGATTTAATGAAAACAAAAATCAGTAATATATTTTCTCATTTGTTGCTAGGCGACGTAAGCAGAAGCGTCACCGTTTTGATTTTCGGCGTATTAATATGTAAATAGCCGGATGTGAAGCGGTCACCGCAAGTACAAAATATTAATTTACGGTTAAAAATAAAATAAAAGTTTCCCCTTTCTTATGTTTGATTTTAGGAAGGAGGCAGGTAATATATACATGTACTGTCATAAAAATATATTATCCTCATATTCATTGATGTATTTGGAAAGGTTGTGAGAAAGGAGCTAGACCCATCCGTTGATTCTTTTCCCCATTCATTAACGTTAATCGTTAGTATATAGCGAGCCAGCATTACCAACCATGGCAGTATTGCAACTCTAGAAAATAAAATAAATTAAATTCCATTAAAATCATTCAATTCTAGTGTTGCTGAATTTGTGGTGTGTTTGAAATTAGTGCTTCGTGTCAGCAAATGCAAAACCAGCATACTGTACGGAAGACCCCCTCCCTCCCTGCTCGGTTTTCTTGCCTCTCCTAGCATCACATTTTTCTTCGTCTTTTCCTGAGTCATTGTGTGGTCTCCTGTGGCTTCGAGGCGCTTTCTGCTGTTACTGGCTCCTGTCAGGTGTTTCAGCAGGACATTTTCGACGACATTTGAGATGACCAAAGTGGCCCCAAGCCATACTGACATGACAGGTGAGGAAAAGATACCTTTCATACGCTTCAGGTTAGCAAAGGTGTAGAAATGTAGCAACTAATATAAATCAAACTGTGCCTCTGAAGAAAAGCTGCATTTTTTTTTTTTTTACAGTTTAACACCTTTGCACGTCATTTTTTGTTTCCAGAAATACTAGACAAATGAATATGATAAATTTGATAAGATTGTTTTTCCATTATGCAACTGGAAATATATAGAAAAGACGTGGCAGTACTGTCTGAAATACCACTGATGATTTCATCTGTCTCATCTACAAAGATAAAGCCTATTGCATTTCATTTTAAAAACCAAATTTTGCATTATTTTATGTTTCTGTGTTTACCATTTGATAGACATTTTCAATACGCTCATAAAATCACCCTTGTGTTTCTTAATCCATCTTTTTAGTACCATCATTGTGGTCTTATGTCATATATTTTAATTGAATCATCTGATTTGTCTTATTTTTCATCCCCCATGTGATGTAATCTGGTGTGAAAATGTTAAATATAACCCATGGGTCACTTGGGATTTGGCTCAGATTTGCATATATTTGCATATCTAATGGCTGCGTGTATTGAGAGTGTTTGAGTGCATCTGTATATGCTGGGTCAATATTTGGCCTCTGGCAGTTCTCATGTCAGCTTGACAGATTGAGAACCAAAATCAAAATAGGAAGAGTGCTTTGGGTTGTACTCAGGGGTCCTACACTGACAGCCTGGGTTGATACCTAATCCCAGAGGTGAGATTTTGACTGACAGCTGACTTATTGTAACAGGAAGGGATTGCCTTTTTTTGTTTGTTTGTTTCCATATTTATATTTGCAGGAATCACGTTTGCCCCTCCAGTTTTGTATTTTAAGCTGGATTTGCCTTTCTGCCATTGTAGAATGAATCATAACTGACTGTTATCTCCAAACAAACCCACAGCACTGGCTCCTCCTTCTGCACCGCTGCTTGGCACTAGGCATTCATCCCCTTCTCGTTCACCAACCAGGCACAGCAGCCCTCTAGGTAAACTTTTAATCACATCACAGTCTGTTATGTACTTTTAAGATCTGGAAAATCCAGGGCAGAACAAATTGAAACGTGACAGTAGCGAGATGAAGAAGTGACAAAGTACAAGTACAGTGAATCAACCCCTCATATCATCTTCTCTAATATATGTGGGTTTTTTTTCTCTCTAATCCGACCCCATATTCTCATAATAGTCACGGACGAACACCCAAACAGTACAAGGAATTTCAATTTAAAAGAATACATCACATATATGTAGCCTAACATCACGCACACAACTGAAAAAAAGCATGTAAATATTCACTGGCTTGAGGCTCCCTACGGCCACATCGGCTACATTTAGTAAAGAGGACACTGAACAGAGAGAAGACACAAGGTATGAGTAACTGTCCACCTGGTGAAGCTCTATGTGGTGTGTCCTGTTCATCTGTCGCTGTATCACACACATTGTGGGTGCAGTGCAGTCAGTATTCGCCTACTCAACAAATGGTTCAGGCAGTTGAACCACATATCAGAATTAAAATGTGATTTATTCAAACTATCTATAGACACAGTAAATAGGAGCAGTTTACATATTGAAAGTATAGCATAACCATCTACAACACATAGCCTCTGATAATCATAATCATATACAATTGAGCAATTAAACTATTTGACAAGATGGTGATAAGATCCCATCACTCACATTTTCTTAAGAAATTTGTTACTTTAATTAGTTAGGATCCCCATTAATAGAAATTAGATACAAGTGTTGGTCATTTCTTTTATGCTAATTGAAAACTCATCTATAAATGTTCCATGAATCTTTATGACACTGTATTGTTCTATCAGTTCTCAGCCCATCATCGCTCTGATTTAACCCCATTCCCACCCCATGTCAGATGTCTGAGTCTAAAGACCCATTTTTCATGTGAAAGAAAAATAAAATATATTGATTATTTACAATTTTTAGGACTTAAAGTTTTCATATCCATCACAATGTTGCAGGTTTTAGTGTATTAATGGGGAAAAAAAGATATTTTTGCTGCTGTTACCAGGTTGCACTATTTCTCACCACAGTGATTCATTGTATAGTAGAGAAATAAAATCCACAAGCATGTGTAGGCTTACTTACAAATGGGGTAACTATAAATAGCTATTCAGGCCTGGTTTGATCACTCCCTGTGTTCATGCAGGTTGAGTTTGTGCTATTGAGCTTTGCAGTTAAAGGCACCAAGCAATATTTTATTAGTGTATGATGTACATTTTAAGTAATGAAATATTAAAACCATTTTTCATCCTACATACTTCTACTTTTGGATAATTTAGGAATGCTCAAGGCTTACCACAATGATAGCTAAACATTCAAAACATCAGAAATGCAGTATCAGAGTCTGAAATCATTTCTGGATATGTGAGCAGAGCTGTCAGAGGTACTGCGGGAAAAGGATCGTCGGGCGCAGCAGCAGTTGGAGCGCTGTGCCGAGTTGCGAGGACGGAAGATAGAGGAGCAGAAGATGAAGGAGCAGAAACGCAGGACAGCAGCCGTGGAGAAAAGACGACAGCAGCAAGAAGCAGAGAAGGTCAGAGGTCACAGAACACTAATGATGCGTTTACAACATGTTAACACGAGCATGAGAAAACACGATGACAGCTGTAAAATCCACTGACAAGTCATTAGGAGTCTAATTTAATTATACGTAATTAAAAATCTAACTTTGGTCAGTCATTCTTAAATAGATTAGTTTTGCGCTGAAAGTTGAAGTTATCATTTAACATGTCTTGGTCTTAAATGTATATTTATTAGTTAAATATTTAGACCAGTCACAAATAAACAATGAGGGTGCAGAAGTGAAAGCTTCTGAAATGCTTATGAATGAAGTTTATTGTAAAACAAAACAGATGGTGCCCATATTAGTAATCAAATTGGACAATAACTCTTTATTGGGTATCACATAATACTGTAAGAGCAGTTTTCACAGAAGGATCCAAGTTTTCAGAAATTATAGAACTTGAAAATACAATATAGGATGTTTTTGTTTAAGAGAATAAAAAAAAATCACAATTCTCTCTTTTTGTTTCACCTTCAAATTTTAATTTTATTTCATTTCATCATCAAATTTATTTGTATTTCTTATTGTTCATGAAGAATATGATTGTTCCTCTACTAACACATAAGGATTATAAAAAATATCAAATCTTTACAGGGGATTTCAGACTCATGCCACTTCTTTCTTTTTTAGCAGTAACACAAAGTGTTCCAAATAATTATAAAAATAATTATTACTAAACGTTCCAAATAATTATAAAAATAATTATTACAAAGTGTTCCAAATAATTGTAAAAATAATTTATAAGCCACAAATGTAGAGAGCCAACAGGGACTCAATGCTAAACCTGTTTGAAGGCAAATCCACTTGTAAAAAATAATAAACTCTTCATTTGCATTTGAATTTAGGAAATCAGTAATTAAATTTATCAGAATAAATCAATATTCTAATGAGGGCTATTAAAATTAATGTGTTAATGCATTATGGGCAGTTTGTCCACATAGAGTTACTGTTGTGCATTTGCAAATAGGCAGTTGATCCAGTCGTGACAGGCAGCAGAACCATAAAGATGAAAGACTAAACAGCATGTCAGGAAATTTGAGTACAACCCCCCCCAAGATGGAACAGTTGTTTTGTTGAAACTGTTGAAAGTGTTTAATAAACATGTTAAGTGCACACATATTCCCTTCTTTCTTGAACTGTTTACTCATACTAAATGAAACACGATTAAATATACATTAAAAATGAATGATATTTAATAGTGATTAATCAAAATTAATCCACAGCAACTCTGTGATTTATTTGATTAAAATTTTTAATCATTTGACAGCAATAGTTCTAATATTCTAAACATCTATTTTTTAAAAAATATATAATTTTCTTAAAATTGAACAGGTTGTTGGAATTCAGTGAGTATGAATTGCACAACAATAAATAGTACACAAACATAGTAAATAGTAAATATTAAACTTAATGTTCAGTGCACTGACCTGTAATCTTATTTTAGTGCTCACATCTCATTAAGGAAAGTGTTAAATTCTTGTTTAATTCAACATAATTGAACTATAATTGAGTATTTAGTTGAGTTTGCTGCTTGTATGTACAGACATTTAGAAGATGACCTGTGACCTGTGTTCCCTATATCCATGTCATTTGTTTATCAGTCTCTACTGACTCCTCCATGTTTTTGTTGTGCTCATTGACAATTTACACCTTTGTAACTCCATTTTACTCTCTTTGCTTTGTTGATCCATAACTGGGGTGTATTTCAGGCTGAAATGCAGTTTTGTAGCATAATTGGTAATTTATGCAGATTCTCCAATGATTATCTGTCTGTTGACCAGTTGTGTGCCGTCACAGTGTACTACTTGCGGAGGATGTTGGTTTTTTCACGGTTTGTTGCCTCTGGCCAGGATGCAATATCATCATCTATATCAGTTTGCTTGTCAGCAGCGTTACACAAAAACTGCTGCACTGATTTTCATTAGACTTGAAGACATGAAAGGGTAGGACATAGGCCAAGGAGGAAATTAAATTTTGGATCAGACCCATAAAGAGTAATTGTTTGAATTTAGAGTTGCAGTAATTAAACAATTAATTGATTAATGTTGCTACAAAATTTTTAATCAAAACCTATTTTTTGTAATTGATGTAATTTTCTTGTTTCTTTCCTCCTGTGTAGCAGTAAAATAGATATCTTTGGGTTGTGACCAAATGTGAAACATAAGGATGCCATGCTGTGCTCAAGGAAACCCCATGTTTTGACATTTTATAGGTTGGTTTAGCAATAATGCATAATAATACATAGTATAATGTGAGTGTATTTTACTATAAGAGATGTTGATAAATCTGTCAAATATTCTATTATGAACTATGCTGAATGACAAGGTTCAGTTACCCTGTGCATTTATTTGGGACTTTTATCATGAAAGGCTATAGCAGAAATGATTCATTTGTGTATGATTTTGGGCAAAAAATGCATAGTGTGTTTTTAAGTAAGGCTTTGAATGCACAACTTATATTTCTATTTCTTGTAATGGACCTAAACACTTTCACCATTCCTCTGTTCAAGACATTATTTGTCGAACAGCTGTGATGTGATAAGTCGCTGGACGTCAGAGAGGATTTTGTGCAGGATGTGTTGTGGTAGCTTTCCAGCGTGAAACATGCACATGCACAGGACCATGTGAATCATCCGAGAGTTCAGCATAAATCATCATCTGTATTTGTGACAACCACATCAGCCTGTCCTTGAATATAAATGATATAAACCTGTGAAATGCTAAGCAGCACACAAAGGTAAACAGGTCCTGATTCAATGACAATCTGGTCCAGAGATTTGATTTTATTGATTGGATTGATTTTAAGGCTCTGTTTGCATGCAAACGTCTTTCCCCTCCCCACACACTCATGTGCATAACTTAATGGCATAATGATCAACCATTCTCCTGGGGCGATGATATCACCGCCAGCGTATCATGTGCCGTTTACTGGAAGACACAGTCGATGTGAGCACTGCTGTGACAAGCATATATTTCACTTCTCAGCAGAAAGATAAACCCACAAAACCTTTTTTTCTGATTATATAGCAGAAACAGATTACTATTGTTATTGTTATTGTGTTAACATATTTTTTAAGTGACAATGATATTCAGCAATTCAGCTTTTTCACTTTGTCTGTAGATGAGTCATCATATATGCTGTACACATAATATGTTGAACTTCATTGACTTTCTTATTCTTTCATTCATGAGCTGTTTTGAGTATAAAAAACTGAGTGGAAATGGAAATCCACCCTATGGTTTATTCTTTTAAATTACATGTTAGCCTAATTATTGAACATAAACAGTTAAAGCTGTTATGCTGTGTCAAACGTCTGCATGTGAATAATACAATTTAAATAGTTTGATACCTAACACTTCTACATAATTGTTAGTTTTAGTGTATAGTTTTTTTTAGTAAATATGAGCATAATTTAGTGAGTCAGTAGTCTAGCATATCTAAACCTCCATATTTTGTTGATAGCTTTGGCTCCATCCACTGTCATTCAGGGATACTTTCAAAAGTTATCTGTGTTGTGTTGCATCTGGCTAGTTCTTAGGAGTATGCAGTGACAGGCATACAAAACAGTGTCAGGAGGCAAGTTGTTTCGGTGGAACATGAGGAAGTACGTTTCAGTATTAAAATAACTCCCTACACTGAATCACTACACATATAAAAAATGCATAAAACAATATGTGACTTTGTCAAAAGTTGCCATTGTCAGGGTGTAGTTGTAGCTCCAAGGTTGTTCTTAGCTCATATTAAGGAGAATGTCGATGAGGCACTGAATGACAACAAGATGAAGAACCACTACCCTGTTGTTATATGTAGTTATTGTATTCATGCTCAACAGATTATCTTACATTAATGAATTTAATATGACTGTGCTGTTGATTGTTCATCTATCTCTGCTATATTTTATTCATTTTCATGTTAGCACGTCTGCATATTTTTTGGTGTTTTCAGACAGTCCCCATCACTCCCTCCACCTGTCATCCCTGGTGTCTCTTTCTCTTTGTTTTGTGTGTGAACCCTCCTCTGTCGTCTGTCTTCCCTCTTGCAGTTTGTACGTGAGTCTGCATGCTCCTTCACCATCCCCGCCCACACCATGCTGAGGTGGGGCTTTCATCCTTTTTGTGGACAGACATATAGACCACAGCAACTTAAATCATCCAATTACTCTCTATGTCTTTATATTCCCACATTAATGGTTTTTGATTGAAAGACAGTAATAGCAGACAAATACATCTAGAAGTAGAAAGTCAAAAGACAGGTAGTTGTTTCATTAGCCCTATTGACATGGTACTAGTATAACCCGGGTACCTCCAGTGATATGGAAATTAACCCTCCACATCCGTGAATCACAGGGGACCTGCCAAGTCTGTTTTATATTCAAATTAACTGATATCACGGTATTCCCCAGTTGTGATGTCAAGGCTCACTATTAAACCCACTACCACTTGCAGATATCTGAAAGGTAGAAAATGTTCCTTTCTGTACCTGCCATGCATATCATCCATCTCATCCCTTTTGAAATGTCACTCCTCTGAAAGATTTACGTTTGCTCTTTTAGTAAATATCCCTGTTATATCACGGCATGAGCCTTCTGAATGTGTACCAGAAACACTTGAAAAACTTGAATTTATTAATACCATTGCAGCGTCTATAGTCCCCAACTAGGAAACAGGCAGAATAGCTGTGCAGAGGAACCAAAGAATGCTACAAATCACAGTCAATTTACACATGACTATTGTTATTCAAGGGCCATGTGTTTGTTAAAAGAACGTAGATATTTGCATTGGAATCTTTACTTTACTCGCAGACAACCTCCACAATTATTACAAATTACCAGAGGGACACAGGTAATACTAGTCCTGTATTAATGTGGTTATAAATTATGTCTTTATCTGTCTTTTGGCCTGTGTCTTCTGCTCTAACAAAATATGTGCAAGCATGTATTCTGCATATCCATCCATCCATCCATCCATGTAGAGAAAGAATAATACTAAATAAACGCTAAAGAGCCATATTCATATTTGTAGAAAATACAGAAAAACACTGAACTTTATTGTAAAAAAATATCAATTGACAAATAATTTATAAAATGAAATGCTAATTAAACAAGGAAGACTAAAATGAATCTGAATTAGTAAAAAACTGTCTATAATATTCAAAGAACACAGAAAGACAACTCACACCTTTAGGAATAATTTGCATTTGATAGTATTGTAGTATTTATGGAATTAAATATCTATTTAACGCCTCGGGGTCCCTCCTGAGGAGCTGGAGGAAGTGTCTGGGGAGAGGGAAGTCTGGGCATCCCTGCTTAGACTGTTGCCCCCCGCGACCCGGCCCCAGATAAGCGGAAGAAAATGAGATGAGATGAGATTTTGCACATTTTTACTGCACATTTTCCCAATCTGCAGTAAACTGTTTAAAGATTCAGTGTTCGATATGTAGTGGCGAGGCTTCAGATTCCCCCACGGGGTTGCTACAAAATGTAACACTTCTCATAAGAGCTAGTGTTTGTTTCAATGCATCTTGGTCTTTTAAGTTAAAATATCAACTCTTACCCTCACTTCAATATAGTCTGTCACAAGAAAACACCTTAATGCTAGATGCCACCTAAAAATGACCTGCTCTCTCTTTAGAAAATGGCTAAATAGATACATGGCTGGTAAGACAACAAAAGAATATTTTTAGGTTATCATATATAATTAGAAACACATTTCTAAACATTACAGTCCATTTCTGGGATTGGATCTCCCTGAATCTCTTTTAACCTCAAACAATGGCCCTCTAATGATATAGACTGATATAATAGATTATATCCAATCTATATACATCTAAAGGAGAGGAGGCTGAAGGAGACTGGGAACATAAAGAGAAGGGGAACCAGTGCCACCAGCCAACCCACCCATTCTCTGAGTGCGGGGGTGGTGATGGGTTACATTTTGTCCCCTCCTGTCTGACTAAAGTGCTCTGTGAGATAGACCCAGTCATTAGTGAGGTAGAGCAAGGTAGACAGAGAGAGAGGAAGAGGGAGAGGGTGGGGTTGTGAGGTGGAGAGAGAGAGAGAGAGAGAGAGAGAGAGACAGTGAGAGAATCACAGGGAGCGGCAGCAGAGAGCAGTTGGAGCAGCTGTATTTTGTATCACTGACTGACATACGAGTGAGCGATCGAGCGCTGCTGACCGCCAGCAGGCAAAGCAGACGAGTGTGAAGGGGACTGAGGGGCGAGGCTGCTGCTGCATGCTGTAACCATGGCGCAGCCGTCTCCCGGCGCATCACCGGGCGTTCGTCGCCGTAGCGATGGCTCGGTGAGAGAGTGTCTGTTCTTCCCTGTTTCTGAACGGAATGAACAGGAGAGGCTGGAAGCCCTGGTCCGCCGGAGAGCCGGGGGCGCCGAGAGACGCGGAGGAGGAGGTGGAGAAGGAGGCGGAGAGGCCCGGGACCACCTGGATAACAGGCCTAAACGATGGACATGGGGAGGACCGCCTGATGGTGTGGAGGGTGAGTAGAATGGAAGAAGGGGTTTGTTGAAGATGTGTGCAAAATATTCAAGCGCAACAGAGAAGAGAAAAGTCTTCACAATGTTTGGCTCCAGGTTGATAATTTAATTCTCCTTTTAAAACATCCTCAAGATTTAGATTTTTAAATGTGGAGAATATTTTAAAGAGAATGAAATTACGTAGGCAATGATTTGTTGACAGTATGATGGAGACTGACATGGAGTGTTGGTTTAATATGTACAACAGGGCAGACCGTATGGGTGGATACAGATGGGGGCTGGGAGTGGAGAAGAGGAAGGAGAGATGTTTGTAGGAGGAGGTCTGGAGGTCAGGGGGGAAAGAAGAGGGGGGATGGTGAGACGAAAGGCTGGTGATGACAAAGCAAGGGAGGTGAAATGAGGATAAAGGAAGGAAGATGAAGAAGAGAAGGAGCGATGAAGAAAAGGGTGTGGAGGCTGCAGTGCAGGAGCAGCTCAGCGCTTTGTCTCATCAGGCTGTGTGTGTTTTTATTAGTGTGTGATGATGTTTGTGTGATAAACTGCTGGTTTTGACTGTAAATAGGCTACAGGTGTCTGCATACATGTGTCATTTCCCTGTAACTTTATGTCTGAGCCAGGATTTGATTCCCTCAACTACTGTTTCTAACGCACCAAGGCCACACATAAACACATCTGAGGCTTTACTTACGTTCATCTATGAACATTTTATGTCTTATTTTAGCTTGTCTGAGAAAAACCAGCGTCTTTTCCTGATATGTTTTTGTTGACTGTGGGAGGCCTGAATGCCACCAGCTCGGCTCTAGATCTTGTGGTGCATTCATAACGCCATCAATTATTCACAGTACCCATCAGCCCCGTCATCCTGGCACTGACCTGGGATCAGGGTCCACCCAGCGGCTTGTAGTGGCTCCTGTCAGGCTGACTTGCAGTGAGGCTGCTCTGGGATCTGTCGGGCCCAGCAGAACATTCACTGCAGCAGAAAACAGCAGCATCTCATCTTACAGTGGTCCATTCGATTAAAGGGCAGAGACTTGCCAAAGATGTCGAGTGTGTGTTGATGTGCTGCGTCTTTTTATACGTATTTAAATCTGCATTTTCTCACCTTACTTACTGTGACGGACACAGCTGTTCAATCATAATAACAGACTTGTAAAATTAAGTAGTAGGTTTTTTTCTGACCCATGACTTATGTAGTCTGTAGCAAATTGAAAAGAACGTGGAGGATATTGATCGGCCAATAATAAACTGACCTTCAGGGCTATATATCAACTGGCTCTTTGAACTAAATAACATTTCAAATAGAGATGCACCAATAAATGTCTATTCAGTGCTGATATGAAACATGGACTTGTATATATTTGATACCTGGCAATATAACAGCTCTTTGTTCATAAATGTTGTTACTGTTGTATTTGATGATGTTATGTGTGAAAATACATTAAGTAGTAGTGAACCATGGTTTGTGGGCTTCTTCTAACTTTACGCCTATTACAAAAACAATACTTCAACCTATGGAGTTCTCATAAAGTTTATATAAATTGAAAATTTTAGGAATTGCAAATATGAATCATATTCTGCATTGGCCTTAATTCCACCATGGTGGCCTTGAAAAGTCTAGATATTCGACATGAAATGAAAAGTTTGCACATGCACTAGTTTAGTTAAGTCATTCTCAATAAGTTGTCAAATTGTGCTTTACTTTATGTATCTTTTGTTCAATTTAAACTCAAAACAGAAAACCATATGGGTCAGATTTTCCATGAAAATCCCTCAGCACAGTCCCAAGCTCTTCATTGCTTCTCACGTGTTCCTCCACAGTGTTCAAAAATAGATACTGCAGTCAAATAATGCAATAATGTAATAAAAAAAATCACAGAAGTGAATCCATGAGCTAACCTTTAATTACAGTCATGTCTGAAAACATCATTCATGGAATTAAACACATTGTTCAGTCTATGAATTAATTCTCATAAACCAGTGATAAACCAGCCATTTTGTATCACAGTATTTTAAGCTTTACATCATTTACTGGAACAGACTATCTTCAGTTAGTTCTATAAACACTGTACTATGTCATAAAATATTAATAGTCCAGTGTTTTAATCATTACTCTGAACATTTCTTGAGTGTCTGTAGCAGAAATCTATTCTTCCAGACATTGATTGATTGATTGATTGATTGTTTTTTTTTTGACTGATAGATTGATTGATTGATTGCACAGTACCTCTATAAAATTGTTAGACATCCAGGCTGAAAGGTATTCAGATATGGTATTGATATTGGATTTGATCAATCAAAATTAATTTCCCCCAAAGTCTTGTTTGGATTCAGAAACTTCACCCTTAAACATGTCATTCCCATTTCTTTGTGATGTAAATAAGACTTCAGGTATAGTAAGAGAAGCCCCTACCTTTAGTTGCATATCACCAAAATATTGATCATGTAAAGCTTTGTTGTTCAAATGCAGCATTTCACTATTTTAGGGACACTGGTATATTAAAAAAAAAGAACCACTTTAGAATGTTTAAATGTTCTTAACAACAGTGTTACTGGGTCATTGTGGGTCGTTTTGTCGTTTATTTTTGGGCTTTGTACAGACTGTCAGCAGCGGTGGTTACATGGACAGTATTTATTCATTTCTGAACGAAATCAGTATGTTTGATTTCAGATTTCTTTCATGGGTGTAGACAATAAATGAAGTGATTAGGTGTGAGTTTATATGAAGCGTTTCAATATCTGTGGTCTTTATACATGAGGTTTGTGACATGTTCAGTAGAATTCAGAATCGTTCATCTTTTCACTTGTTTGAACAGTTTCTTGTTAGGAGCTTTTTAACCACAGATGTGTTTAACAATCCTCAAATCTTTTGAGAAAGAAATTGCTTCAACAACAGACCCTTTCATTTTGCTAGCTCTAAGTATTTGTCCCTCCTGGAAGCTTGTCACACACCAGAAAGAATATAAATAAATGGGTGGAAAAAAGTGTCACGTGTTAATATGTGCTAATATTTTCCTATTGAATTCAAATGTTTACATCTTCCCTCTCAACCTGCTTGAATTTTTGGTTGAACTGATTAGATTTGACTTGGCTAATCTCTTTTGATTTAGGCTGGTAAATAAAGCATTTTTTCTGATTGAGATTTTCAGATTATGAGTGGAATGTTGAACTCTGTGTAGATACAGCTAGTTTCAGGCAAAAGATGAAGTAGTTTGTTGGCTGCAACATTCACCAAACATGGTTAGCTTCCAAACGTCTAGTATTGTTAGTCTGAAGCAGTTGTGGCTCAATTGTGTCATATTTCACTCTTACACTGGAAAAAATCCAAATCTTACCAAGTGTATTTTTCTCATTTCTAGTCCAAATATCTTATTACACTTTAAATAAGACATAATCACCTGAAGAGTGACTTTTAGTGAGCTTTAAGAACTCATTTTTAGACAAACAGATCTTGAAAATATTATTTCAGGAAATCTTACCAAGATAAATTTCACTTGTTCCA
>JAQQZY010000014.1:28301422-28319527 GCA_030068375.1 Ostorhinchus rueppellii
TTCAGGTGATTATGTCTTATTTTAAGTGTAATGAGATATTTGGACTAGAAATGAGAAAAATACACTTGGTAAGATTTGGATTTTTTCCAGTGTATCTGATGCTATACTCTGTTGATTTGGACATTTTTTGGTTGTTTCTTTACTTCAACTTTATGCAGAAAGATAATAGTCTTGGATTATATCCTGACATTGTTGCCGTTGCTCGTTTGCATGTGCTAGTGTTGCACAGATATTAGTGTGTGTTTGTGCACATAAGGCTGTGTGAGTGTGTAATGCTTTGCTCTGCTTCACCTGCTGCCCAGGTAACCCTAAGACCCTGCCCTGCCATGCCATTGGCTCTGCTCAGCCCAATGAGCTACCTGCTGCTTCCAGTACCAGCCAATCCCGTAACGGTATAGATCACATGACTGTGTGTGTACCACACCCATACATCCCACTCCCACACCACCACCTCTCCCGCTGTGTCACCTGCAGCTGTTTTTCTGTGCATGTGTGGACGTATTTGTCACATCATGTGTTAATAAACTGTGAGTTCAGAGCATTGTTGGGGAAAAGGCCTCAAGCTATCACCTTGGCATTTTCCAGTTGTGATATGTAAACAGATCACCAAAAACATGGTCCATTTTTCTTCAAGTCCAAAACAGCTGAAAAATGCAAGCATAATATTCAACATCTGTTAATGTTCAAGAAACAAGAGGGAGAGACTGAACAAGAAAGAGAAATAAGAGAGATCAGTGAGATGAAAGACACGATTAAGAAAACAGCAGAATGTTTCATAGCTGTTAAAAACCACAGTGGATGTGCACCCACAGCAGGGCATGATAGGATAGAGAGATGGATACAGACATAGATGAGTTGAATGAGTTTTTTTTAAATTTATGCAAGTAATTGCATAATAAAGCTTCATTACATGAGGATAAAGATACCTAAATTGCAATATTTTTAAATATGGATCTCTTAATATTTTTTGATGTTCACAACTACCTACATAAAACCTAAAATTACAGTTGACAGTACAATTATCTGAAAGTTAATGTAGTTTTAAAACCCCTTTTGTTTAGGTAAGGTTTAAACTTCAGGTTCCTCTAAGAACAGACAGAACAGAAAATAAAGAACACTTGCGATCTTTGACAATGATATTTTGTTAAAATAGCTATGAAACCATAAAGTAATGTTAAAATAATTAATATCTGGACATCTCTCCAAAACTTCAAATGTGGTGATGTAGTTTGAGAAGACATAAAGTACATCTAATAAAACCTGATTTTTTTTCTGTGTATCAAACTGATGTAAAACTGGACACAGAAAACACTGTCTGTGAATTTTATTTTTACAATAGTAGGTCTTAGTAGTGTTATGTAGCCTTGTGGAAAATTAATCAGCATAGTTATATTTACATAATGCAACTAGTCACTGGTTAGATTTTTTTTTATGTGACTTTGTTTTGTTGTTCTGATGTAATGCAATGGTCAAAAATAACTCCACAGCTTGTTTGAATGAGAGAAGGTATTTTTTTGTACTGGATGCATTTCTCTCAGAAGAAAATAAAATGTGTAGGCTGTGGTATTTTAGAAAGAATCAAATAACAAAGCTATTAGACAAGGCTCAATTTGTCCTTGTTATTATGGGTATTTATGCAACTGAACTAGCTGAACAGAACTGAAAAAACAATGCCAGTAAAAAAATTAAAATGCCTTAAAAATGTGAAGTGTATGACCTCCAACACTGGATCTGAGTGTGCATATTGAATATGTGTCTCTGTGTGTATGTTTGTGGGAGTGTAACTGGCAAAACATCAGTGATATTACCCCATGTCCATTTTTCATCAACAGTTTCAGACAGTATTTCCACTCAAGTTCTCCTGATGAATGTCTGGTTTGGACCTGCTCACACATGTAGCCATATCCATACACACACATGCACATAATTTATCTCCCCACCCCCACTCTTATCACAACAAAGGGCTGCTCCACTTCCTGTCATCCTGGCCCAGAGCTGTGTTTAGTGATGCATATACATGATTCGCAGCAGGGAGCCTGGTCTGTAACGCACACACACACACACACACACACACACACACACACACACACACACACACACACACACACACACACACACACACACCATACATCACACCAGACATTCACCCTGTAGCTATCTGCAAAACTTATTAGACCTCACCCTCACACAGGCAAACGCACACACACCAGACAGTTCTAATCGTTCCTGTCCCACATCACAGATGCAGCCACCGTGGGATTTAGTGATTTCTTTGCACTTCTTCTGAACTGCTTTAAACCCAGGAGGAGAAAACGCACTTAATTCCAAGTCATTTCATGTTGTGAATTTCTAACTTGTTGGAATGGATTCCCTCCACCATCATCTGCTGCAGTTGGCAACTCAAAAAAAAAAAGAAAAGCCAGACACTCTCCAATATTTAATATAATATAATATTCACTGTGTACATGATAAATACTAGTATCCAGGTTAATGAGTACATTTGGAGGAGGTGGGAATCAATGGAAAAAATACCAACATTTGAAAGTATGCACCTTATTAAGCCCTCTTTAAATATCGTGTTTAGGGGAGCTGCCATCTTGCATCTGTAACGTCATGAAATAGAGCAGTAGAGTCACATCTGTTTGCATTATAACAATAATCTTAGGATCTATCAACAGTATCTAGTAGTATCTAGATTTTCAGAGCCAAAGTCCAGTAGTGGTGTTTCCTTCCAAACCAGAGATTATCCTGGCTACACTGTAAAAAGTTAAACATGAATCAAATTATAAAATTTTCTTCAATTGGTCACGCACAAAAAAAAATTAGTTGAGTGAACCAAGTTAAATTACACTAAATTATATTCAATGTAATTAATTTGTTTCACTCAGCTAATTTTTTTTTTTTTAATGTGTGACCGATTGAAGAAAATTTTTAAAGTTGATTCATGTTTTACTTTTTACAGTGTACCAACAGGCAAAGGTAAGGTACTCCTTTCACACAATTGAATTATAGTATACTGAAATGTAGTCATGGAATTTGTTCCCAGTGACACCAAAAGACCTGCAGCTGTAACAGGCAGAAACAGAAACTGTGGTTTTATTTTTAGTTTTCACATTGTAAGCAAATGTGTGGAAAGTCACATAAAAATCTTTACCCATGATGGGAGTGGTGAAAAAGGTTGTAATTTGGTTTGCATATAAAAGCAGAAAAGTAAACCATTAGTGTCTTTACAATATTTAAAACATAAAGTCCCTGAATAAGGACTCATGTCATGGACTCACACTGAATCATGTCCGGAAGGATAAAAAAAAAAAAAAAGAAATCCTCTAGTCTCAACAGGAAGTCTGACATTTTGGTTTGAATCCCCCCCTTTTTTCTTCCATTTTCAGCAGATTTACTGCTGACACAAGAGGTGATATTTAACTCCTTTGTAAAACATTCAAACTCAGGCTTGAAGATGTCTACATGCCTACATTACAACCTCTTGACTGTGCTCACCAAGCCTCTATTCTCTAACATGTTCAGAGATTCAACAGCCCTACCGTTGCTGCTTGGAGATTCAGTTTAATGTTAATGTTGAAAATGAAGTCAGATTTAATTGTAATGGTTTTGCATTGTAAATACCAAGACCTGGCAATTTGGCAGCAGTGGAAGGTCATCATTTCTGTACTTTTTCTAAATATAGAAGTATACTTAATTCTTTCGTTACCTCTTCTTCATCATTACTCCAGAAGTGAGACAGTTACTCTTACTGCCATTGCTGGTCTGTCTGTCACATTAATTGGCTGAATCATACTTTGCAGGTCGTCAGCAGTGATCTGAAACCAGGATATGACGTATTCATTTAAAAGTATCTATTATTTTGTGACTCATATAGAATCTTCTTAAATGTTGTTTAGCTCATTGGAATATATTTCCAATTTTTAATTTTGGCCCATTTAATGAATAAAATTAATGTCTTAAAACATGAGGTTAGAGTTCACAATGTGGTACAGGAAATACTTGATGAGGACTTTAAAATACTCCTAAGACAAAACTTGGGAGTCACAATATTTTTTCTTACAGTTGTGGACAGTTTGGGCACATGAATTATGCTACATGCTGCATGTTCGTTTGTGGATGTTGTCATAATGCCTTCAGGTGCTCTGAAAAGTACTTTTCCTCAGTTTCATATCACTGCAGTGGTTGCCTCAATATCATCACCCTCCATATGATGATGAAGCAGACTGCTGCTTCATTTCTCTCTTACATCACCAAGGTTAATTCATTCAGCTGCCTGCACAGATCATCGATCCGCAGGATTATTCTGACTGTGAGGCGGCAGTTTTGTGTTTGTTGTGTGCTGGTGTATTCGTTCTGGGATCAGGCACCAGTTGTTCACTGTATCTCTGACTTTTACTTTACCAGTTAGCACTGTCTTGTATGTGTCAATAATGTGTCATCTTTTTTTGTCAGTTGGAGACTTCCTGTCTCCACCTGGTTTGGATCAGCCAATCAACAAACAGCTGTCTAACTCTTCAGCTGCCCTCCACTCCCCAGAGAGAGGTAAGAACCCTTACACTCAGATGTGACTAAGTTTACACTAGGATTTCCTCCCAAAGGTTTCACAGATTGATAATCATTGTTGAGAAAATGTAGTTACTGGTGCCATGCAAAAAACTGATTATAATCTCCGTTTATATTTATCTTCACCTGCTCAGAATATGCCACCATACATAACCATTTACATCATGTTTATATCAATAATAACGGTATCAAGTAATGAGAACCATGTGGGCACAACTGACATTTGGGCACAATGGAAATATTTATATCATATAAAAGCTCCTGATACGTGCTGTCTGCCACCAAACAAGACAGTTTTTAAAATTTCCACTTAAAGACTGGATGCATGTTTTTAACCTTTAAAATGCACTGTGACATTTGTGCATCATGCCTCATCTAATAAGCAGTGCATGAACATGTTTTCATCTTCCTCAGTTAAATATACTCAATTACTAACAAGTCAAAGAAGTGCTGCATGGTGCTGTAAAGTTACAAATAAAATAAAAATGGCTCCTATAATCTGCAACTTGTAACATTTTTGGACTGTTCAACATGGCATCAAATGCAGCTTAGAGACAATTTTTCTGTGTTTTTAAGTCCTCTGTTGCACACTTGAAGTCAAACAGCTCTGCAAAATCTGTAAACAAATACTCTGTAACTTTTATTATAGGTATGTTTTGTGAGCACTGTTTCTAGAAATATTGAATGTGAAGTCTTTAACTTGTCATAATCTCTAACATTGCTGTGTTTGTGTTGTGTTGTGTTATGTGGGGTTTTTGTCTGTGACATGTCAGTGTCCGTTATGTCCCATCGTACAGCTTCTTCTAGCAACCACAGACAACACAGAAGTTCCTCCAACCGTAGGAGCATTGCTGGACTCCCCGAAGAAACATCCAGAGCCAAAACACCCACGGTACGGTTGTCAGGCCCCTCATACACATTACAGAGTTACAGGCAGACAATTCACCAGATACGCATTCTAGCAGAGGTTTTAGAACAGAGAGGACACATTAGTAAGTGTTGTTTGTTGTGCTACTCTTTCATAAATGTAAATATATGCAAACACACAGGGGACATTACAATAATTTCCTAGATATTTACCAGTAATTCCAAATGTATATGCTGAATTTACTTACACAGAAGTATAGACGTGCATGGTCTGAAGTATTAGTATTATTATTTTTAAATATTTACACATTGCTCCTGGTTGTTTGTGTAACTGAATGTCACATCGTCCATTTAGTATTCAGACCTGTATTAGGTCTGATTATTATGGTTAAATGTTCTACATCATCTATCATGTGACATGTACTGCAAGATATTCTGATGGTTCACTATGATCAATATAAAAAATAATCGCATCCCCTTGCATTAAAACCAGAATAACCAGCCTCTTATTCTGTATTCTGTCTAAGTAAAGATATTTGTATTAAAATATAGGGAATAGAACTTTTTGCCTTAAGGATCAAAGGGAAAATTTTTCCACTATTTGATCAAAATGGAAAAACTATGTAAAAGCTGTAATTGATGTGATTTGAAAGCATTGTTTATGTGAAAATACTCATTTGTTATACACTTTGGTTCAGGGTCAGGTAAACATACGTTACATACATAAACAGACATTAATATGTCTTAACCTGTTGTTGAAGAAGTGGAGCAAGCCCTCTCCTCTCGCCCACTTTTATTTCATTTTATTTTTTTTCTCTCTTTTTCTCTATTATTTGTTCTATATTCTCAAAAAATCCTGGTTTAGCATCGTTGTTTATATTTGATAAATGGAAATTGATGTACCCTAAGGGTTGATTTGTTAAGATGCTTCTCCAAATAAACAAAAACTTAAAAAAAGAAAGTAGTCAATTAAAGTACTGATACCTGAAAATCACACAGATGTTCACCAAGGACAACAGTCCAGTCTTCCTCCTCTATCCTTTTTGTTAGATGGTCTTACTTTTGCAAAATGTCTTTATGATTGTGGACAGCACAATATACTGAATGAAAATGTGCTTCTAACATATTATCATGTGATTTATAGGGGGAGGGTCCAAACACACCTGCCCGTAGTGCTTCCTTCAGGGCCAACAGCAAGGGCCCAGCCACACCAAAACGGTACAGCACAAAAACACAAAAACAGACGCATAAAACAAATACACACACACCAGATGGACTGAAGTGGCTTTGCTGGTTTCCAGGGTGAGATCAAACAGGAGTCGCGCCCAGTCTCCCTGCTCCCCTGGTCAATACCCCCCCTCCCCTCTCCGGCAGAGGGCCACCACTCCTGGAACACCTGATGACAGGGGTCACTCTGAGGTCAAAGGTCACAGCACCTTAGAGAGGAAATCAACCAAATCTGACACATTAGAGAAGAAGATCCCCAAATCCACCAGCAGAGAGCTGAATGCAGGTAAGGAGACGTGTCTAATGGATTTATAAACTCAAATCTGCTATCTCATATCTGTCATTTTCCCAGTAGTAAATGTGCAGCTGCTCTTGAATGCATCATGATCAAACAAATTTACAAGAAAAACATATAAAATGTTCAATAATTTAGGTGACTGTATCAGTCAGCAGTAACTAGCAATTATTTTCATTTTCTACAGGTTTATTTTTCTTTTAGATTGGTTGTTGTCTGGAAAATGTAAAAAAATGGGGAACAAAGTCAGCGTTTCTAAATCAAATGTCTGGTTTGGTCCACAACCAAAAGGCCTAAAGATACCTAAATATTTTTGGGTGATAGATTTTAATAACTTCAGTTGTAACTGATGTTTCTGTCTGTCCACAGAGTCTCCTGGGACGCCCACAGGCAGGAGTGTCGGTGGGACGACGGATGCCGAGGAGGCATCCAGGCTCCTGGCAGAGAGACGACGTCTGGCCCGAATACAGAAGGAGCAGGAGGAGAGACAGCGGCAGGAGGAGGAGAGGTCTGTCCCTGGCTCAGATTTAATATGTTGAATATTTACATTTAGGGTTGGACGATGTTGCCAAAAATCTTATAAGGATAAATACGCTAATAAAAACAGTTCATTTCAATAACTGTCATTATAAATATTTTGTCATAATTTATTGTTCTTTAGAAAGGCTGGTTATTCATCTCAAGTGACAGGGTGTAATTACTTCCAATTTTTTAATGGCAGCAGATGAGCTTTGTTATCTTCGGAAGCCAAAAACTGAACCATTTTCAGCCATTTGGTTTAAATGTTTGAATGGAATTTTATCCAAAAATGTGGTATAATTTCATATAAATTAGGTTGATTCATCATTTCAAAAATTGTTTTAGTGATGAGTTTGAAAGGAAGTTGGCTAAAAATGTGAGACACAGAATTGGTTTCAAAACAGTATCCTGACTACAATTTATCACAATCATTAAAAGAAAGATAACCCATATTTCTGAGAAAATCATTTTGTCTTTGTCAAAAATTTCACTTTTAGCCCTTCTTACCAGAGGAGGTTTTGTAAAGGACTCCGACTTAATGTCTCCATGAATAAAAGATTGTACAAGTGCATTATTTAAGATATTTTCACAAATAATTTAGGGTGAAATCTAACCATCTAGTCATAGCTTTCAAGTTTTAATTTAGAAAACTAAACAGTCTTTTAGTGATTTACATGTAAATTAATATTATATTTCACAGATTTTAAGAAGGGTTTGTTGATAGTTTGTGTTAAATATTTATTAAAGTCTTTGTCTATTTACTCATGTTCTATAAAATATGCTGATAATGTGGAAATAGGTCAGCATTTCTGCATTTTTTTCCTACAAAATCTTTCAAAAATGTACACAATTCTGACTGTGAAGACACTTAAATTGTGTAGGAAACAGTCAAAATCACATTAGATCAAGGATGCTTTCTCACAACCTAGTTTGGTCCAAGACTTTGATCTGAACCTACCTGACAAATGTGAAACCCCCCAGACTTTAGTTTGATGAAAAGATGGTCTGGTATAGTTCATTTACAGTGTAAATACTTTTTGGATGGTTTTGATTTTTCAACCAATTTCAGGAGGCAACACAAGGCTATTATTGCTGAAAATTAAAAGACAGAACAGGTTAAAAATTAAACAAATGTACAATATGATGCAACCAACCATGTCAAATATAAGGAGACACGGTAGATGTAGATGATGCCATTAGCAGGTCATCCTATATGTTCAATAAACATGAGCCATGGTTTGGACTGACAGCTGACTGCTCAGAGCTCCCCTGTGTTTGTTCAGACTGAGGGTTGAGGAGGAGCAGAAGAGGCTGCAGGAAGCGAGGGAGCGTCAGGAGAGAGCAGCACAGCAGGCGGAGGAGGAGCGAGTGAGGAGGGAGGAAGAGAGGAGGAACAGAGAGGAGGAGGAGAGACGACAGAAGGAGCAAAGATGGAAGGACATGCAGGATCAGCTGGACAAAGAGGTCAACCTTCAGAACATATGTAACATTAAGTGTGTTAGGAGTAAAAAAAATCTAACTGGATGGATGTTTTTCAGAGAGAGGAGGCCTTCCTGCGAGCCCAGAAAGAGGCAGAGAGGAAGAGGCAGGAGAGAGAGCTGCTGCACATCCAGGAGGAGCAGGAGAGGCTGCAGAGGAAGAAGGTACAGTACATCTGTCACATCTGTTTCACAAGTGATGCTTGTTTCACAATGCAAGGTGAAAATCTCTCTCTTAACCCTTTATAGGGCACACAGAGAAATACTCTGAAATTCAAAATTTCAACCTCAGTGCATTATTGGAGGAGACAACAACACTTTATTACTGTTGTGGAATTTTTCAAAAGTTTTTACAGTTATGCAGAAAATCAAGTTTAATCAACTTACCATATTTAGTTTCTTCCCCAGAAGTGGCATAAAAACAATAAATCCAAGAAGTGTATATAAAAAATACATGAAAAACACATGCAAGGTGAAAGGAAGATGTATTTTAGAAGATTAGAACATCACTTTCAGAACATTAGACCAACAAAGTGCTGATCCAGACACTTGTCAACATACATATTATCCCTTTGAACTTCATTACTTACATTAGGACCATTTCTTCACGGTACCTAACAAAACAGTTAGACTGACCGTTTAAGCAGAGGTGGACCGTGCAGACCCTGCAGACCACATTTGACCTAAGATTGTTGCCTCATTGCCCTCATTGTGTCTGTGACTTGTGTCATAAATGAGATTGCGTCCTCAATATATCTCCAGGTTTAAATAAAGGTTATGCTGTCTTGTAATGCATGTGGAAATGACCAAAAATAGTCATTTGCCTGATAAAGGGTTAATGAATCTGAATCTTGTGTGTATGCGTTTTTTGCAGAGAATTGAGGAGATTATGAAGCGAACACGAAAGAGTGAAGTGGAACCTCCATCTGCTGCCCAAGGTGAATGTTAAATTCAGGCACAAAATGCTTTAGTGGTAAGGGTGCAGTGGAAAATGGAGATCAACTACTCGTATTGGCTTTTGCTGATCAAGTGACAGTCTGATTGTTTTGGGTCATACTTGAGGCTGGTGCACTTTTAACTCATTATCTCATTAACTGCATTAAGTGGATTGATTATTCATGGTCATGTGATGCTGCAATGCTGTGAGGAACAAGCAGAACTATCAGCAGAGCTCATGAGAGAAGACAGTTTCAGAGTTTCCATAGACTGTTCTGAAGAATCTGCACATGGAGGATGATGGAGATGACAGCTAGGCTAACGCTGTCTTTGTCTTAAGTCCGTCAGTGAGCGGACTTTTTCTTTTCACGCATCAACTTGGTAGAACAATTTGTGGCACGTTCTGTTGAGGTATTTAAAGCAAAGCTAAAGACCCACTTGTTGTATATGAGTCCTGAGTTATTTTGTTTGAGTTTTATGGTGTTTTATTTTAGTTTTATACTGATCTTAACGTGTTCTTAACTGCTTTTACTGACTTGTATTTATTTTATTGACTTTGTTTTCATTGTGCTCTTACTATTTGATTGTTGTTGTTTTGTAAAGCACTTTGATCAAAAGTGCAATATAAATAAATTTTTTATTATTATTATTTTTATGTCGTTTGATCGTTTGAACCATTATTATGGGCAACTAAATGGGAAAAAACAGGGCTACTTGAAATTCTAGATCAGAGTTCTAAGGCATTTCTCATATTTGTAACAACATACACATGCTGTCTTCCACAATGTTTAACTTAAACAGCCACGACCAAAACTGTAGGTAAATTAATCTCATGATCACTAAAATACAACTAGACAAACATCTAGTGACAAACTACACAAGATCAGTTTGACCTGGATAGACATGATCACTGTAAGTGACTTCTGTTGGGATATTTACACACCTTCAGATCGGTCGTGATGTAAAAGAAAACGAAACACAGCAATGAAAGCCACAGAACTCATATATGCTAATGTAATGTGCTCAAATACATTATTATATGTATACTTATATACACATCTCTATACATACAAACTGACATTTTTGTCTCTATGTTGGGCAATCAAAAAGTCAAAAAATAAATACATAAATAACGGTAAAACCAAAAGAAGCAGTAGGAGCACTTTTCTGTAGCCTGTATTCTATAATTGCCTTCTGTGCTTATTGCAAACAAGATCTTTAGGAGATAACATTTTTACTCAGTCCCTCAAGTACAGTATATGTCCTAGATGAAAGAATCTGGATTTTGCATTGCTACTTCCTTCCAGACAGGTTGGAGATGAGATGAGAGATTAGATATATACTTTATTGATCCCCTAAGGGAGAAATTCAAATGTACAAAACCATAAACATAAAATATAATAATAATAATAATAATAATAATAATAATAATAATAATAATAATAATAATAATAATAATAATAATAATAATACATTCTATTTGGTAACAGCCAAGGTCAACAAGGTAAGCATAAAATAACATCAAACATAATTATAAAACAAAACATCAACCTAAAAACACAAATAAAGAGAAGGTAGAAAATATTTTAAAATTGTTAAATGACATTTATAGTAATAATGATAGTAAACCAAGTAATGAAAGTCATGAGTGTGCAGTAGAGAAATTTGACAAACACTGATTACTATAATACTTACTATACACTATACTATATACTATACTATGCTACACTATATATTATTTACTGTAACTCTACACTTATGAACCTTTTCATAGTTACCCATCATTAAACATTGTTTGAAAATTGCATCATGAGTAGACACTGTTTCAGCTACATTTCAGTGTTGAGGTTTTGTCAGGCCTGAGCTGGGTTCTCTGTGGTTGTAATTAAAAATGAATCCAGTTTTCCAACAAAATTCTGGCCAGGGCCAAATTGGCACTCCTTAGAGGTGGAAATTGTTTGGAAACTGGACAGGAAATTATCTGGAACTGTATGTAGAGCTGAATAATAGATGAAGATCGGTTTTAAGACATTTTTACAAATAAGAATGAAATTATGAAGTTGTAATTTACAGAACTACTTGCTTTATTGATTAACTGACAGTATTGATTAGGAATAATTGATTCTGACTTACACCTTCTGAGTACTAATAATACAATCATCAACACAAATAGCAAAACAAATTTTAAAAAATTGTTAACTTAATATTTTGGACACAATTAGTACTATCAGAATAAATATTTTTGTTGGTTTTGTTAGTTCTCTCTTTTACTTTCTCAGAAGGTGTTTATTTCTCTTTCCTCATCACTTGTTTCATTCTGCTGTAGCATACTTTTTCCAAACCCTTTTTCATCTTGTTTGTCTCTTAATTACTTTAGAATTAAACTGAATGTGATCAGCTGCAGTGTGACTCAGCAGTGTCATACAGGCAGGGAAACAGCACCCCCTCATGGTTATTGGCGGTAACAGACTGAAAATGTACTGCAGCATTTCTTGAACTGTCTGACCTAAAATACTGCATTTTACAGTGCCTGTTTGTATCTTTGTTGTGCAGTTCTTTTTTTATTGTTTGCCTCTTTAAGTGTCAGTTAATGAAAATTTGAATGCTGCAGCATATAATGACAACTTATAATGAGGATAATGATTATGTTGTAGTGATTTAAAACAAAAAGTGTCTGCAGTTTTCAGTCTGTTTGGATCAGACATGCAGGATCTCTAAATCTTTATGATGCCATTTTGTGTGTTTTCAGCCTCTGAGGTCCGATCTGAGGCCGCTGTTGCCTCGGAGGAGGATGCTCCCACTCCAGCTGAAGCCCCCATTATCCTGCTGGGACCCCTTGAGAATAAGATCTGTGTGGATGAGCTGTCTGATGGAGTTCAGTCCATGGATGTCAGGTGAGATGTTATTATCTCTATTATATATTTATATCAGCCTCTGTTTGTCCTGCAGGTCATCATGGCTGATTTTGTTGTTTTAATTCAACATCAGGTTTGTTCCAAAAAACAAAAGAAGCCATATTGCTACTGTAGTAATGTTAGTCTGCAGTGATATTACTGACCATCCCGTTGATCTCACAGAGTCCCTGTTCACAGTTGTCATTGATGCTGCTTTACGGTTTGGGGAATCTGATCAAATGAACAGCTGTAAGTTCACACTGGAATAGATCTCCACTGATGGTCTATGATTGAATCTCACAATCTCACTTCCTCTCTCCATACATGAATAAACATATATAGAATTTATTTTTGCAAAGACCACAAGCAGCAGGAAATGCACAGCAGAGCCTCATCATTTGCTTATACACAGGATATGGGCTGAGTGGGCCGTCCAGTGTAGCCCAGGACACAAATGTGTACAGACTGCTAAAAGTATGTAACCACTTCTGAATGCATAGTGGGTGAGCTCACAGTGGTATTTGACTGTTCATGTGTACATGCCAGGTGTGAACAGGACCATAGTTGTACTTCAGGTACATCAGACGGGGAAGAATGAAAGATGGAGATGGATAAAGTCTGTTTACGTTTGTTTAATTGTTTACTTTACATTAAACACTGTGTCTCTGTCGTTGTTTTGTCATTGTCATTGTTATTGTTTCTTTAAGCTCTCCATCTGTCTCCATCAGTCCAGTGTCCAGAGATGAGCAGGCTAGTGCTCATGAGTTTTCACCAGTTACCGAGGGAACAGACGGCGAGAGTAACGGCTGCCCCCTGGGGCAGCTGATGGACCTCGATGCCCAAGGGCACGGACAGCGTCAGGGTGCAGAAACACCCCCCTACCCAAAGTTGCAGGCTGGGGTGGGCGACCTCAACAAGAACCTGCTGATCCAAGCCTACAGCGCCGCCTCCGAATCCTCCCAGCTCATCCCCAGTGTCGGGCCGAGCAAACTGGACATCCAGTAGCTCGGTAGGGACATACACCCTCTCAAAAACAGTTCATTTAATTTTTTGATTTCTTTTTTTCAGAAAAGTTTAAAAGGAGATGTCTTTTCACCTTTACATCTCCTCTTAAACTTATTTGGAAAAAAAAAGAAATCAGAAAATTACATTTACTAAGGCAAAATGAACTTGATGGATATATAGTTCATTTAGTTTAGGGTGGTGCTGTGAGGGCTCTCTAAAGTTTAAGTTTAGACAGGGATACAAAAACAAAACAATTTGAGACAGACATCAGTGATAGAGAGTTTTCATTAGTGTTTCTTTTTTTGATGAATACTCCACAAACAACACTGCTAGAAAAAAACCTATGTTCTTAAATATCACCAAACTGTTCTCTATTAAGCCCTGCAATGAACTGGTGGCATATTCAGGGTGTACCACACCTTCGACATTGGTAGAAGTCATTGGCTCCAACACTTAAATATTTCACTAATTATCAGAATAAAAATCCCTCATTTTGACATGTTTTTAATACTCAATGAGAAGCTGATATTGGTTTGTAAATCTTCCCCTTTAACTGGTCATTGATTTCTGTTTGTTTGCAACAAATGTCACAAGAAACTAAGCAATGAATCAACATGGCAGTGGCAAAACAAAATCAGTCTGTGGCTGGTGCAACTTTTTTGTTTGGATAGAAATAAAGAGTGTCAGAGCTGTGGATAGTCTGATCATGTTGCACATAGATACTGTTTTGTTTCATATCATTGTGCATTTTTGATCTGAACTAAGTTTAGGTATGTTGTTATTTTTAGGTGTTAACTGACTATTGTATCTTTACACAAAAGAAGTACACAAATTGAGTCCACTGTGTCTTTTCTTTTCTTTAAGGAGGAGCTGGAAGGTTCAGTTTAAACAGGAGCCAGGAGAAACAGACCAGAGACCACCACCTCCATCTGCAACAACCAACAACAACAACAATAACAACATTTCCACCACAAACCACTGCTGATTTCTCAACTGTACTACCAAACCACACACACTCCACACATAACTGTTACGCTTTGGCTACGTTTTGAGGCAGTGCAGACTGGCAAGTTTGACCACCTGAATCTAAATCACATCAACTAGACTTTGTTCATGTTAAGGACCCAGACTTTTCCTTTGCAGATCTTATCTAAATCACATTCACAACACTGAACAGGATTTTCTCATCATTTTTTTTCTCTTCCATTTATACCTTGCTTTGTTGTACATCTGAACTGCTTCTTTGCAAACGTAGCCCATCTGCACTGCCACAAAATATCACTACTATCATCCAATTTAACCTCTGCTTTTGTAAAACTGTAAATAGATCCAACCGTGCTGTGGAGCGTCATTATAAAGACCTGATGGAAGCAGTAAGACCGACGCTGGTGGATGAATCCTGCGTAGCATCTTCAGAGAGGACTGACTTGTGGAACTGTTTTCGGTTGTATCTGTGTTTGGGGTTTTCTCCCTTCCTGTCTGATGGTTCCTGTGTGTTTATCTCGACTGCTCACAGCGACTTGTACACTATAAAACCCAGTCTGCTGTAGCTGTTCCCCGAAGAAAACATTCACTGCTGATATTATAACCTGTAGCCAATAGCTTTGGTTTCTCTGCTGCTCATCACTTGATTGTTTTGTGGACGACCCCACGGCGAGGATGTGAAGAAAACCTCAGAGTGAAACTAATATGTCAATAGTCTTGTATTTTTATCTGCAGGTCAGGAAAATATTGACACAGTGTGTTGTGTATTTGTCTGGCACTGACTGTAATCATGCTAGCTGCAGTTCATTGTGTGCACTTAGACTAGTTATGTGTTTTCACTGCTCTGGCATCACCACCTTCCTGGAAAACCCATTCCCCACACTGAAATATACCTCACCGCCTCGCAGCACATCACCTCTGAGGCCTTAAAACCTCTGTGCAGCCCCCCACTCTGTGCTTTACCCTCAACCTGAGCTTCATCCGTATGTATTTTTCCACCAAAACATCCAGATAGTAAAGAAACAAAACTGCAGAAACTGCAAATCAGCTCAGCTCATCTGTGTTTGCTTTTCAGCAGCACCACAGAAAAAACAGAGTGAGAGTAAAGAAAATGGGATTCAAGTGGAATTGTTTCATTGCTTGAATTTGACCAGCACAAAGGAAAACACAGCAAATTCCATCACAGTCATCTGTATTTTTATTCATTTATACAGTATCAAGTAACAGGGACAATGCATGTTGACAGAGGTTTCTGTAAATGGGTCAATTTATGGACAGTTTTTAACCCTGACAACCACGAAACTATGTAACATATATTCAAAGAAGTACAAAAATACATGCTTTTTGTTATTTCAGTAAGTTCCACAATATGGTCACATTTAATTGTCTTTTAATTATGCCTCAGGGGCTCAGATGAGTTTACCTGTGGAGATGATAAAGAAAATGTAACTCATCATGAACCAATGTCTGTTCAACTTTCTGATCAGTTAAAGATAATCAATTAATTCAGCAGTTCAAGGTTATCTCTGTACATTACTGTCTGTCTGTCTGAGTACTCTTTTTTTTCTTTTTTTTTTTTCCGTCTTGATTTAATTTTTTTTTTTTTCAAATTGCCATAATACCTGGATTTTTAACGGACTTTCACTGTCAAAACAATGTTGAATCAAGTGGAATCAGGGACAGAAGGCCAGAAGCATCTATCAAGACATCATCAGCAATCACAGGAAACATTAACAATTAATTTTCATCTACTAACATGTAACATACAGCAGATAATTCCAGTCAAGTTGTACACAGACATGAATGGATTCCACTTCTAGTCAAAACACTGTCTCTTGACTTGACAATGTTTTCTTTGTGCAGAAATTTTAAGCTTTTATTACTGAGCGCCTCTCATAAGAATTTTTTTTTTTAATTATAAAAAATGCTGTTCTATTTTAGTTAGAAATATGTATTACACACATAGAATTGGTATGTATTACATGCTGCCACTTGGTGACTTAGTAAAACCTGGACTTGGAAAAGTCGAGGACAGACTATGAAATATACAAAAAAGTTGGTGGTGGTTGGAGAAGTGTAGATTTTCAATATAGACCCTCTGCTCTGTTTTGCCTGTTAGAATCACTTAGGACTGAAAGTAAAACCTCAAACACGGACTGTGACAGAGTTTCCTCCAGCGGTGACGGTGGTCTACTGCTAATCCGAGGCATCACACTGAGGGAAAAATGCATTTAGCTGCAATGGCTGCACCTTTCAGAGTGTGGTTTCATGTTTTCCCACTCCTGTCAGCTTCACGATAGCTCATTAGCCCTTCAGATTCAGCTCATCGTAAGAGGGTCTCCTGGATGTATATGAAGTAAAAATAAAGGACATACTGTTTATCCTAATATTACTCTGTGACACTGCAGCTTGGTGGAATATATCATTGTAGATGTGGTGCATGGAAAACTGCTGAAAACGAACAATAAACTTCATCAAGCCATTTTGTGTCAGTGAGATGGATAACTAAGCCTATGTACTGTACATTCCTGGTTGACTAATGAAAGGTTAAAGATAATGTTGGGTCCTAAAGATTAATAAGAAGTGGCACATAAACTTAGTGTAGAGCTCACTGCAGCCACTTTTTCAGTACAACTCACTGTCTGTTGATTTTATGCTGCACTGAAATTAAAACTTATCTGCAAAAAGTTGAGCCAATAATGATTATTATTGTTTTTTTTTTAAATGATCAATTCATTTTAACATTGATGAAAGAGTGAGACATAAAGTTTCACCTGTCAGCTTACAAAACATAAATTTTTATTTGGGTTTGGCCAATACAAAAACATTTGAAAACATGCTGATCAATAGCTACAAATCTACACATATTCATGTAATCAAACATAGGAGAATTATTATTACAAGCTGTTGATTTATGCCATAATTCTGATTTGAAAAAATAGCTGTGCAGTAATTTCTGCAAGCTGAATGAAATACATCTAATGTGAGTTGAATTTTTTTTCTACACTTCAGTTGTAACAAAAATAGATTTGTTTTCAAACATTTACAGTATTGACATTTAAGGATTATCATACTGATATGCCTTAATAATATATCCTAAATATTGTCATATATTTTATTTTATTTTATTCATATGTACGGAAGCCCGATTCAGTCATGCCGTTCACACAGGTTTTTTTTTATATTGTTTTCTCGTGATAACGACATAATTCAATAGGTTATGTAGGCAATGCATGACAGGGAAGTCACTTCACAGCACACAGACAGCACCACAGAGGCAGAAATGGATCATCGTATTGTGCATTTATTTAACCAAGGACTGACACAGCCTGAG
>JAQQZY010000014.1:28319738-28334282 GCA_030068375.1 Ostorhinchus rueppellii
TGTTTTCTCGAGATAACGAGAAAATTATGTCGTTATCACGAGAAAACAATATAAAAAACTGTTTGAACGGCATGACCAAATTGAGCTTCCGTGCATATGTATTATCAGTTGAATTCATTGTTTTATGGGAGTATTTTTCACATTGCATATTATTACATTACTTACTATTTTGTGGAATTCACTTTATTTTAATTCAGTTTTATTTAATTTTTTTTTCTGGTTTTACGCTGAAAGCCTTGATTTGAATAAGAATGTATCTATATATGACATTTAATGTAATTTACCAAACCATGTATTTAAGTTTCTACAGCATGCAAATTTATTATTCTTGTACACCAATAACTTTTTTTTGTTTTGGGGGGGGGGGGGGGGCGTAAACAAAGTTGATTGTATCTGCACTTGTATTTCATTTTAGTCAGTTTTGCATTATTTATGAATTTTACTTTGAAAAACTTTTTTAAATAACAGTTAAAACCATTTTTTCACAGGTCATTTTATTTTAAGCCTAAATTTAAATTTCATATCATGTTCAAGGCTCTTTACATGCTTTTATTTTAAAGATATTTTTGTGGTTTTATTTTGAAGCTCTGTGTTTTGCGGAAGAGCCTGGAAGTGGACATCAACAGCCATTTTATTTTAGTACATGGTTGATAGTAAACAGCGTGCGTCTAACTTTCACTTGTCCATAAGTTGGGTTATAGTATTATTGGTTGTTTGTTTGTTGGTTGGTTGTTTGTTTTCTCTATTTCCGCAGCGTTACTTTGGTGTGCTAATATTGCTTTAGCTAACATTTGCTGCGCGTGTTGTGTTCAGAGGTAAGTTAACCGCTTAAGGTTAGTGGCTAGGTTCCGTTAGCTAGTGAACGGTTACTCATCCTGATATTTTTTGTTTACTTAGCGGTAAATGTTTTGCGTGGTTAGTGTGTACTATTAAGAGTGTCGCTAGTGGGATTCTCTTTATGATAAAATGGGTTTCTGTTTTTTAAAATAGTAACTAATCGACTAGTAGCTAGTGTTAGCATGTGACCGTTTGCTACCATGCGTGATTTAAAAACGGGAATGGCGAGTTCTCAACCCATTAAAACCAAATAGGCCTGAGTCACCATTTCTAATCAGATGGGTTAGTGTTGGCTACATTTATGGAGCTATTAGGTAATCTATGTCAAATCTAGTGCTTAACAAATTTATTGAACCACTACGCAATCTAAGGTTTACGCCATATCTGCCCTAAATTAAGCAGCATTGGTAATTATAAAAATCATTTAACCTTTATGTAATGGTTAATGCATAAGTATGTAGGAGCCAAAATTATATTTTTAAAGCTTAAGCATAGTTATGACCAAGAATTTTTAAATGTTCTCTTTTACAAGAAAAGAGAACAAAACAAAAAAACAATATAGTGTATTATTATTATTACTTGATTAATGTGGCAAATTATAGTTGCACATGTGTATTCCAGAACAGAAAATTATTTTTGGTGTTTTAATAGTTGATAAACTCATGAAGTGGATTAATACTTGATTAATCCATGAAGACCCAAACATCATCTGTTGACCAAAAGAATCTACTGATCTAAACTGTTGATCCACTAATCCTTTCAATTAGACATGAGATGGTTTTCACTAGAAAAAATGCAAAATTCAGAGGATAACATTGTAATAAATTGTGATCAATCACTAAGGAAAGGTTAAATGGAAAGAAAAATTAATTTGGGGACTGCCACAAAAGTCACAATGGGTCCTTACTTAATGTTAAATAAACAAAGAGCCGGCTGAAATTTGGAAACAAAGTGGTAAAAGAATTTCCACGCTTCTACCTTTAAGTTCGAATAAATTTAGAACAGCAGCATTTAGTCATTGAAAGTTATATTAGCTTCTGGGTTTTTTTCCAAGTAGAAATTCCCACAGTTTTATGTTGACAAATTCTGACATCAAAAGGTTTGATAATTTTCTATCTATAGTACTCTGTGTCTTGTACTTTTGATGGGTAAGTCATCACTCTGCGTACAACACAAAATGTTGTCAGAGAGAACAATGAATACACTTAATGAACCACAATTTGTACTCTGTTCACAGAATTAAGGCAGGGATTTTGCAAAAGGTTCTAGGCAATTAGTAATATTGGCAAAATGATGTTGCAGCACATTATTGTTTAAATATTTTTTATGAAATGCTTATCATGTTTTGTAACCCAATCCTTTCCTTTTCTTTAAGGTTGGTAAAATGTCAAGACAGAGGTCTCAATCACCACGTTACAGGTAATAGTATTCTCAGTTTAAAGTATCCTTAATACATACAGTACATAATAAATATATAACTAGTAGAATTCAGATATGTCAAGGAGTGTTGATATTTTAGTCTGAAAAATATGGAATTTTGAAATGGAAAATGCTAGGTGAAATAAGTTTTAAAATTATTTCTTTATTTTTGTACCACATTTAGTGACGGGTTTTACATATTTCCATTTTTAGGAGGTTCCCATGGGATGAACCAGATTTTGATCCTCACAAAGTCATAGCAGAATTGCATGGAATGCCACAAGGCAGGAGTCATGGCTCAAGAGAAGATCATGAAGAACACTGGGATTACCTCAGGGGTGAGATGTCCCCAGATGGCCGGAGAAGATCCCCTCCTTTTCGAGGTGACCATCACTTTCCACATGAGCGTCATCCAGAAGAGTTTTACAGCAGGAGGCTCTCACCTTTTCATGACATAATTGACTATGGTGACCGGAGGCTTTCCCCACAGCACAATGAAGGAATTGAAGGAGATAGACATGGAGAAAGGTTTAGAGAACACTTTGAGGATTTTGAAGACAGGCGGAGGTCCCAGTCACCATTGAGATTAATGAGAGAGAGGTTACCCTTGTCACCGAGATCTCAGTCAGACCAATTGCAGAGGCATCATGAGATGGCATGGAGGAGAGAAGACCAGGGCAGGAGTCGAGGAAAGTTCGGCGATCATGGCCCTGGTGGGAGATTGGATGATCAAAGAGGGGGGGTAGGTAGGGAAAGAGGACATAGGAATGCACATAGTCCTAACAGAAATAGACGAAGGGAGGCCCCACGAATGGAGGAGAGGAACCCCCACTTTAAAAGGCACAGGAGAGAAATGGATGACACCGGTCCCCTTGGGTAAATTTTAAGCAAAATGCTTTGCAGCACAAAAATGGAAAAGAAGAATACTGAGGATTCTCCTCTTTCTAATTTCTGTAGAACAGAATTCTTCACTTAATGTTTTCTTGACTTTCTTAATGAGAAATACTACTGACTAATATTGCATGGCTTTTATTTTTCCTAGCAAATTGCACCTTTAACATTTCTGCACGTTTTATATTATACTTAGTTATTAGTGTAAATGAGAGCACTTAGTTCAGGCTCATGTGAAATCTGTTTTTATAAGTGTAACACCCTTAAAATGCATGACTCTTATTATGACAGTCCATCATAGGACACTTAAACAAGAGCTGGATGACCTGACCAAAATATCATACAGTCTTTGGAGTTGGACCAATTACAACCAAACTATAAACTCATAAGGTTTTTGGAGGCTTAAACCAATTAAAATAACTTTTTTATTTGCTCAAAAAACATACAAAAAATGTTGACTTCAGTGAGGTACAGAAATTTAGGGTCTGTACAGCCTTATATCTGTGTATAGAGAGATTTTGTTTTACTAAAAATTTGTATTTCTAATTTGTCCTGCCACTTCTAATTACATTAAAGATCTAATGTTGTGTTGTGCACTGTTCAGAAAAAACATCTTTTTTAAACTATGATTTGTGATTTGTCAGTTATCTGTATTCATTAGCAACTCACTGGCTTATTATAAATCTTGGTGTATAAAGTTGCCAGTACTTTAGTTCTTCAGTGGCAGAAAACTCCTACACAAGCTCCCTAAGTTTAAAGTTGACAATCCAAACACTTTTAGTACTGAAATAATTTAAAGAATAGCTATGAACAGAATTGCATATTTTCTGATCCTGCAGCATTTGTGCTATTGACACATAATGCAACACTGTACAAGACCATAATTACATTGCTACTTGAACCATTTAAAATGAATTGTACAGACTTTTAGACATTACTGTTATCCGGTTATTTAATGGCGTGATCTTTACGATTTCCCTTGAAAACAGATCATGTGGTGAATTAGGATTGGCTGTGTTATAAGATCATCAGATCACCCAGCTCTAAGTGAAACCCTGTTTTTGTGTTTGGTATCAAGATACATTTTTAAACTGTAAATTGTAATTTTTGTTCAAAACTACATTTAAGTGTAGCTTTAAAAGCAGATGTGTTGGTCCTCTGTATTATTGTTGAACGATTTCACCTCCTCTTGTGCTATCACAGGTACGGAAAAGAGGAGGAGTTTGGGGAACAGCATTACTCAGTGGAAACACCTAGAGATGGGTTTGCAGGAGATGCTCAGGGGAAAATTCTTCATTCGGGACCGCATGTAGTTGAGCATGATCATGGCATAGTCAACAGGGATGCCCCGCGGCGGGAACACTTCAGTAGTCGCAGAGATCATGACTTTAACTTAAATCGACAGAGAAGTCCCTATCAAGTGGACAGCAGGATGCAGGAGCATTTCAGGAAGCCAAACAGCAGGTCGGATGAATGTGAAGACATGAGTGGAGGCAATTTTCAAGACACCTGGAAAGACTCTAACGATCATGAAGCAAGAAGAAGCCCTTTGCAGCATGACAGACCAAACCCCATGCGATATCCTAAACAAAATAGCCCTATGAACCATGGTGGAAGGAGCAATGCTTTCCCTGCAAAAGGGAGGTTCAGTCGTGGAAGGAGTGGGCCACCCAGGGGTCTGCCACTTTTCCATCAGTCCTCCCAAGAATACCAAAACCCTTCTCCTGAACAGCAGAGACCAGCATACCAACCACTCAGAGAAGACCGATACGAGGAGCCTTCAGAAGAGGTGCCTAACTGGGAAGCGAGAGGCCGATTTCAGTCATGGGGTGGTGACAGACCTGCAAGTGCAGACCGACATTTACCAAGAGAAGACTTGGACCCTAAAATGCCCCGAAGCAGGGAGCGTGGATGGAACAATCCAAAAGCCAACAGCACGACAGTGATATCGGAGGAAACGCTTACCATCAAAGTAGACATGAGCCGACCTGTAAACCAAAACAGGTAGGGTATTTTTTTTACAATTAGATTGTCAGGGTGAGAGGTTAAAGTTCACACTTTCTTTTTCTCAAGGAAAGCTGCAGGAGGAAGAGGACAGAAGCACCACAAGAGAATGATGAACACAAGGAACATAAAACATGATTTTGTTTGGAATTCAGCGACTAAAAGAGCTGCCAAAGTTGTATTGATGCAGCTCAAAATGACAAATCATGCTTAAAGGGGCTCTGACACAAAAGCCTCAAGATATGGAAGAAAAATGGAAAATCCTGAGGAAGAGCAGTTGAGGAGCGATGTCTTTTCTAGATGGACAAACATGCAGTGTCAGAAATTTTACTATATGGGTATCTCCTGGAACACCCATCCCATATTATCTGAGCACGTCATCAATTCTTTGGGATCGTATGTGGAAAAAATACAATGTCATCTAAAGATGCAAGTTGGAAGTGCACGAAAACCTGTTGAAAGAGGAAATCCTAATTTCTGAAGAACTGAAATCCCTTCACAAATTTGCCCTGAGGTTTTACCGTTTGTGCAATTTGCAACACTGTCCTTTGACTCTGAAAATGGAAAGGAAAGCTCTCACAAAAATTGTTTTAACTGATAAAACTATACCTGTATATTATTGGAAAACATCTGTGATCTTCATTTTGGACCATGTTTTTAAATGAAGAGGATTCCACAGATTGGTTCGGCTTTATGACTACGTGAAGATACCAGCTGGCTATCTGAGAGCTTCAAGAGTTTATATTGAGGCAACAGATCTCACATTTTGTTGCAAACATTTCCCAGTGAAACCAGGACTGTCATGAAGCAAGAAGCAGAGGACACGCATGTTGGGTGTCTCCGTGACCAACGTGACTGATGTCTTGCAGAGGACTTTATCAGAATATAACACTGAACATACCATTTTGCCTAACAATCAGATGGAAACCCAAGAAGAAGTGGCCTTTGCAAGGTTCAACTGTACTAAAAGTGATCCGTCGTGCCGACTGACTTTTTAACCAGAAGATCAAAACATAAAATACCACAGTCTGATGACGTGATCAGTACAGTCACTGTTGTTGAAGTTCTTTTCTGAAGCCAAAACTAGGGCTGCTTTTAAGATCTGAAGAAAAACTCCTTGGTTTCATACCCAGAGCTGCCATAAAAGAACATCACCTGTTTCAGGAGAACATTATGTCATCATGTGATGGCTTGGTTGGTGCCAAGCTTTCTTGACTTGTAGAACCTGTTAAGAACATTGATTGTGGGAGACAATATTTCAGATGAAGATGGGAGGAACTGGAAGTTTTGCCCTTATAAAAAAGTGGTTTTACGCATTTTATGATGAAGCTTATTGTCGGACCTGCATATGATGCTTATTTCAAAGAGGAGGAAGGAAGAGGAAGGAAAGAAAATCCCAACACAAACTGAAATCAGTGTTGAAAGTGATCAGCGTTGAATCTGAAATTTGAATCACGAAATATTGATCATCAGATGTGGAACTAATCCTGGGACATATTGTATCTCTAGGCTGTACTGCAAAACAAGGTAGGAAGAGGCAGTGAAGATATAAGCAAAGCATGACGTTAGAGGTGTCCATGTTTAAAGAAAAAGCTGTGACTGAAGTGGATATTTCAGTTTGATGGGAGCTTCAGGTCCACGTGGCAGAAGGACCTGAACATGTTGACTTCCTGAAATGGAAGAACGCATTAGCCATGGACAACAATGGCACTGACATGATATTTGGGGAATATTTAATCTCTGTAAAGTACTGAAAGAGATGTTATGTTCTCTACTGACCACAGTGGAAGGAGAGGTGTGATGATTGAATGCCATTTAATGAAGACCATCTTTTGGGACAGAATTCTGGGAATATTGAGACGCATGAACACTGTACTAGGATCTGTGCTGTGTGCTACAGTGAAGGAAAAATATTTTGGATCATTTTACTGAACATTCAGGTTGGTTTTGGTCAACCCATCAAAAGTATCTGAATCCTTTTCAGCACAGAGATGACAGTGTAGACTGATGTGCTTGTCATCTATTTACTAGTGTCACAATGAAAACAGAGGAACCAATTAAAGTCATATCTGAAAAACCGATGTTTTTCAGTTCTGTCAAGAGAAGTGAAATCATCTCAAAGAAATGACTAACAAAAGCTGAGGACATGAGTGGTTCTGTTGATAAATGGAGGAAGTCAAAACGGTCAACCAAAACAATGACCATCAAGGAGGATAAAAACCACAAAGCATCACAGGAAAATTATGTCAAATCCACAGAAGACATATTGGCAGAGGATGAAAGAAGTTGGACCATCAGCAGGGATGTGAGATAAAGAATCTGCAGGTACTTTTTAAAGCTGGGGAAACGGCAATATAAATGCCATAAGAGAGTAATGCAATGAGCGCTGATAAGTGGAGACATTCACAAAGATCAACTATTCGGATGAAAACACAAGATTTCATGGTACAAGACACCACACCTGGAAAAAAAAAGACGCACTATATTTGTTCATATCTTTTGATGTTTGTGGCATGATCACATTGGATGAGTGGAGGAGTTGAAGCATCACCAGTGTTTAAATGGAAATAATCTGCAAGGACATGTAATGGAAACTGTTCAAATGAAGAGATTAAAGATGTGACTATAGATGTCGTGAAGGACATAAAAACTGATGAATGGAGAAACTGGAGCATAATCATGATGCCAAAAGAAGTCAAGGCAGCAAAGAAGTTTTTAAACTGTCAAGTGTCAAATGGTGAAAAACAAGCAGTCACTGAACAGCAACATTAAGAAAATCAATGAGCAGCTGAAATACTTGGTCATGAAACCAAAGAAAGAAAGCCAAACAAGAAAAGAAGTGTGAACTTTGACCTGACTCACCTGTCTATTTTATAGAGGGTAGGGATGGTTTCACATAAATTTTGTTTTAACTATCCATAAAACAATTTTTGATTAACCTGTGTGAGGATAGATTCTTCTTCAGTTGGTTATAGGCTATAGTTATGTGTTGTGAAAGTATTTTTACTCCAGGTAAGTCTCTTGGGTAAGGTAAAAAAAGTGACCTTTTTTATTACTAATAGAGTTTACAAATGCATGAAAGACCAGTTATTGGTATGTTTTTGGGCCAAAAACTGTGCTAATGAACACATTTTGTCCACTAACCCACTATTCAGATCCACTATTTTATTAACTTAATTTCTTGTCTTTATTATGTTGGAAAAAACTGCATTTTCATCGTAGCTATGGCGTTTAACCCTCAGCTTTGTCCTCCACAGCCAGCTATGTTACTCCTCAGACAGGCAGCTGTCTTTAGACCTCGTCAATGTGGGTCGGCAGCGTCTGGACTTCCTGCCAATGTTGGAGCACTCTGGGACATATCGGGAGACTGCAATGCACACTGGGACCTTTGCACAGGAAATCATCACCCTGGTGCACCAGGTCAAAGGTGAAAACTCTTGAGTTTCCTTTTTTTTTTTTTTTTTTTTTTTAATCAATTTCCAATGAAAAGATCGGAAATGTATTCTTAGGATTTAGTCATTTAATTCTTCTATTTGTTCCTCACTCAATGTAGCTAATACATCTCACTGCTTATTTTATGTATAATAATGCATGTGACAAATGAAAAGATGTGGATCTTGACTGTTCACTAAAAGTTGATTGACAAGGGATATTGTAGCTCTGTGAGAAACCAAAAGAGTTCAACATGAAGTGCAATATGACCAAATCTCAAACTGATTTACAGTCATATCATATCCAGAATGTATATGTACGTTAGGGTTGGGAATATTAGTTGTAAGGCCGATATGATGCATCTCAATAAAGCATCTCCGATCCAAAATATTAGAGATATGTGCGGCACCTCTCGATATGACACAATTCACACCCAAATCACAATACAGAGCGATTAAGCACATTCTTATTCAACACATTCATTCTGGTATTTAAATATATATATATATATGTGTGTGTGTGTGTGTGTGTGTGTGTGTGTGCAGTGCAATTCAATGAGCTTGATTATTTATCAAATAAGATCATGACTTCTTACAAAGTGGCTTTAGTTCAGTTTCAGAACACACATCTCGCATACAGTCAATGAAAACATTAGGACTTTGTTTCCAAAGTCGTTTCTCTGCATGTAACACTCGTCTTCTTGCTCCCTCACTGAATCAATTTGTGATGTATTTGCAATGTAGGAAATACAGAAAAAGGTTGTCACCTTTAGACACCTGTCCAAGGTATTCTGGGATGCACTGTTACATATCTTGTGTAACTGTGTAAGGAAGTATCTCTGGTACGTATAGTAGTATTCAGTGCAGATGATCTAGTAAAAAGTACACATGCAGAAACCACATCATCACCTCCCTTCTATGTCTGTCAGATTCACATACAGACATTACAGTATTGAGCCGCAGCGCTCGCGTCATAGTCCATCCGCTCATGCTGTTAGTGTGCAGTGTACATGTCTACAAATCTGCAGCGCACGTTAATGAGAGTCTAGAGAAAAGAAAAACTTACTCAAATAAAGAGTAACATTTTTAAATAAGAGTAAAATTGTATTCTATTGAATGTATCAAATTTTATTGATATAAACATTCAATAATCGATGCATTGCAATATCATTCCAAACTGCATTCACTCGCAGCTTTTCTACCAGTGCACTCGGATCGTGCATGCGCTTGTCTGCATATCAATACATATCGGGTAATCTTCCCATCTCTAATATACTTGTGTGTATTGAATAAACACAGCAACCACAAAATTATTGAATAAAAATACACAATATAAAAGTAGGATTTTTAGTATTAATGAACTGTCAGATTTCAGTCTGAAGACAGCCTAAGAGAGCAGAAATGGTCTCCAAATATTGTAGTCCCTTTTGAAAACTGAAAAAAACCCGTCAAATTTGTTTGTTCCTATTATCACCACAGAACGTCAAATAAAACATCGTTTTATAATTTTCTTGAGTGTTTGTTTTATCCTATTTTTAATCTATGATCCCCATGTGTTTACAGATCAGTATTTCAGAGGTGATGACATTTCCTTAAATGAACGCTTCTCCACTCCACAAAAAGGCAGCTACTCTGAAGAAGAGATGGAGGAGCTGACCCTGGATCAGAGATTCAGTTCAACCCGGTATGTCTCACATTAACAGAGTCTGTGCTTTTATCAGCATTTCTGACACTTCACATGTGATTTAATTTTTTAATTGCATAATAACACATCTGGTAGTAATTGTAATCTTTAGACAGAGCTCAAGAGGAGATCGTAAAACATTTGATCTGTTGTGTAAATGTGGATCAAGTAAACTGTTAACTAATCTAAACTTGCACTAATGTTTTTTTTTTTTTTTTGCATTTCTTATACAGCGGCTTCAGTTTAAACATGAGCTCATTGTTTGATGATGAAGAACCACTGTTCTCCAGACTGGGGCCCATGCAGGTTAAGAACTGAATTATCAAACTAGATTTTGGTGTGAATTTTGTCAGGTTGATAATGTTCACTGATCATCCTGACGGGCTGTTAACAGGGTTTAGGCATGCAGCCGGCACGAGACCCAGGAGACCTGAGACACGACCTAGAGAGGAGGAGACAGGAGAGACTAGAGGGAGTGAAGGTCACAATACTAGGGACCAGCCTGCCACAGCGCTCCCTAGGCCCAGTCAGGTGGGATTCTTCTTTATTGTCATGTCACTATTGGACTACTTTAAAGATCTGAGGGCTGTTTCACAAAGCCGATATTCCCGAGTAGCATGAAGTTATTTGGTAACTCATAAATGAAACAAGATTTTCTGTATACCAAACTTAAAAACTTTGTTAATTATTCTGGCAGTGAGCAGATCGAGTATGGTGACAAGGATGAGATGTCTCAGATGGATGATGTGGGATTTTCTAACTGGTCAATGCAGCAAAACAGGAGACGAGAAGGAAATATGGTGAGTGTTGGTCAAACTGTTTAACATCTGACCTTCACACAAGTGGGATTTGGAGTAACTCTGTTCTGTCCTCCTGTAGGGACCAAGGAGAGGAGCTCCTTACAGAAAAAACATTGGGCCACAACGTAAAAACAATCGCCTTGGCAACCGGCTTGGACCATTTAGGAAACCGAACCATGACAACAACCCAACAGGTAACATGGACCGAAACTAACACAGCCATATGAGGGGTTTTATCTAACATGTTTGTTAAAAAAAAATTAAGTGAAATGGAGTCTAATGACGTTTCCTTCAACATTGTCCCTGTCTGTGAAAATGGAGGCAATAAACTCCAAAGAAACTGTTGATTAATGAAACCACACACAACATCAGCTACGTCCTTCAAGGCAATCTCATATATATATATATATATATATATATATATATATAAAAAACAGCAGAGCTGCATTTTTCTTTTTTAATAAAGCACTGTAATGTTTACCTGCTTGTTTTTATGGGGAAGTGATTATGCTTTATTTGGCTTCCAAAAGTTTTCTTTGAGTGAGCTGATATACTCATTCAGGTTCGTTATCGCGAACAAAAACTAAAATACTGTTAAAAAAAAAAAGTAAGAGCTGTTAATCTGTATCCATGGCATCTTGACAAGAGCACCAGTGTCAAAGGTCACATAGTGTAAAACGGCATGGAAATAGTTTAGTTTCATCAGTTGCTTTTTAAACAGGTGAATAGAAGCAATTCAAGCTATTATGCAACTGACGGGTCAAAGATCAATGACGCATTTAGTGTCACAGATTTATTTTGAGGTGAACTCTCCTGTTGTTGTGTAACTGCTCTCACTGTGTCTGTGTGGAATTTTCTTGTTGACCTTTGACTGGGTGACACATTTTAAGGAGGTTTTCCCATCCACCCACTGATCAGCTTGTAATCGTATCTGAGCTCGTCCAATCCCATCTTCTCTCCTCCTGTTTCTTCGTTGACACCACTCAGATCCTCTTGCATTTAAGCCGTTCTCAGCTGTGACCCGAATGTCTCTGACCTCATCTCTTTGTCTCCACCAATCGCAGGTCCCAACTGGTGACCGGACATCGGAAAGGTATTCAAACTGGAGTCTCGGTTCAAATGTCATTCTGGCTGTGAAGAAGGTGGAGATTGGATTAAAGTGAATGTAAATCGCTGGTATTTTAAAACTGTCTGATCCATTCACACCTTCTCATTCTTTCTCTTTCTGCTCTCTTCCCACCTTTCTCATGTCAGTGTGTTCTTCATTTATTATTTACAGTTTTTAGAAACTGAACATCCCTGTGTTTACATGTGTAATATGAAATGTGGCTTTTGTAGGAAAGCTCAGCATTAAACACAAACCAACAAGCGTATCCTGCTGAAATATGATAAAATTACATTTTGTCAAGAGGCAGTATTAAAATTGAGACATACACCAAATATGAATCAAGAACGTTCACCAACACTGACTTTTTCTTTACAAATCCTTTTAGAAAATAATCTACTACTGATTTAAGCTCATCAACAGCCCTGACATCAGGATAAAAGATAATTTCAGGTTTTTTTAACCTGTTGATTCCATTAAAATAGATATTTCAAACTGCACTTGACTCCAAAACGTCTCAGAATAAACCCAACTTTAACCCAAATCATATCAGAACTGAAGTAAACTCACAGCAGAGGTTCATACAGTTTCTCTTCACAGTGATACCTTAATATTTAACGGAAAACAGAAGAAATGTAATTAAAACTTGTCAAATGGTTGTCAGATTTGGATCGATTCACTAAATTTTGATAGAAATTGACTCATTTAGTTAACACTTTTCTGTCATAGTTTAATTCCACACTGCTCGATAACATTTATTTTTCATTAAATGTATATAAATAAATAAATGAATAACATTTATTCATTATTCATTACTTCGACTTGGGTTTAAAACTTTTTTTTTTTTTTACGTGAACATTTTTTAAATTTCAATCTTCAGACTATTTGCAAACACTGAGCAAAATTCTATGCATAATCTTTCATTATGTAATTCAACTTTTTTTTTTTTTTGTCCTGACACTTTCACATTTAATGAAAAACCCGAAACATGATTAATTCAATGTAACCTCCTGTTTTATGACGCACATATTGCTTTTACATAAGCAATGATTTGGTATTACTTTACTACAGCACACATTTATGAAATAATATCTTCAAACAAACACATATCAAGTTTCCAAACAACCACCATCTGTTGGTGAAAATATGGTGAACATGTTAAAAACCTGAAGTTATCCTCTGGCTGTTGAATAGAAATAATGAAGTATTTCTCTTTATATCAGGTGCAGCTGTAAATCCCCACCACTGTACATTTTCCTTCACGTCTTTAATACATGCCACTAGTTGTAGTGTCTGCTATTAATGAAAATGCTGTAGATGTTTCTCTGATATGATTTCTTCCCTTGTATCTTTCCAGTATTCATTAAAACCAGCCTTCCTCTGACACCGGAGCAGATGTCATGTTCTACCCACAGTTGATGAATGAATAAAACGTTTGTCGTTTTGTTTGTCTTTTTTAGGCTTTACTTTGGCAGGTTACTACACTTAAATCTAACTCTTCATTTATAGCATATGCATCACTTTTACACATGATTTTAGATGTTCATTGTGTAATATTTAGTGACATGTAGTGCATCACTTTACTTAAGCCTACCACATACTCGGCAAGAAGAGATAACAAAATAATGGCTTTTTTTTTTTTTTTTAGCCTTGGTTTTCGAGCTCTTGCAGGTTTACTTTTACTTTATTGTGTGTGTGCGTGCGTGCGTGCGTGCGTGCGAGAACTATTGTGGAATTGGTCAGGCATTCAAAGGGGGCGTGGTTAATGCAAAAAAGCAAAGGACCTCCCAGGAGTTTGACTCTTTTGGCTACTAGGGCTTTCTACGTACACAGTGAGAACAGAGAAAGTTATTAGTACTTTCAGGATGGTAACAAAGTTTTGTTCTGGCTGAGACATTTCAAGCTTAACGAGAAACTCAAGTGCCAAACTCAGAGGGGGGCTTTTTCCGCGCCTACTTCAAATACCTGATCAATCGTGCAATAATTCTTGCATACTGCATGAGTGTAAAATTTGGTATTTGAGCACAAGCTCTATTGAAGGGATCCTCTGTAAAAATGTCCTAGTGTTGCTGAATTATGATTATAGCTGAACAATTTGAAAGGTTGTCCACACAATGAGGTTTACTTCTGTAAGAATTGAATTTGTCCAGTGAAGTACTGTAATGATTTATAATACAGTGGTACCTCTACTTACGAACGGCTCTACCTATGAAATTTCCGAGTTACGAAAATCCTTGATGGTAAAATATTGACTCTACTAACGAACGAAATTTCAAGTTACGAAAGGCGCAATTAGTACATGCTTTACGGTAAAGTACACTTCCACTCGGCGCTCAGGATATGAACGGCGTAATTATTCCATACTTTACGGTA
>JAQQZY010000014.1:28352684-28363055 GCA_030068375.1 Ostorhinchus rueppellii
GTAATCAGATTACAGGTATTGTCTATAAATGATACATTTGATTCAACGACAGGGCATATGTAACGTTAAAAAAGTACAACTGTTGGATGGGAGTCCCAATAAGCTTGACGGAGGTCTGCGCTCTCAGAGTGCTTTTCTAGTTTCAACTGTTTCCTACTGAACTAAAAAAAGTACTGCAGCTCAGGGAAATGACAAGTACTGTTGAAAAACCAAAGCACTTGAAGAGGCTAAAAAACTCCATAGAGTTGCAAGAGTCATGTACTTTTTACTTTTATTTATATATTTTGTTCAAGCTGCATGACTCCTATATAGACTTTGTGATCCTATAATACACACAGGTGGACACTGAATAAACCATCCTCTGTCCAGGGGATAGTAGACAGTTTGAAATAGATTTGTTGAGGCATTGATTCCTTTGACATGAGCAGTTCAAGTCACAGACTAAGTGGGGTTAATCAGCTGTTGACATTTTCCTGCTCCAAGCTATCATCATTATGTCGATCTTGAAAAATCCATTATTGCTCAACCAACACTTGAACCTCTAATCTAATTTAACACATTTGTTACCTCCATAGTCATGATGAAGCCGGTCAGGTTGAGGGCTGCCTCCCTGGTGTAAGTCACAGCGGTGAAGTAGTTGAGGTTGGCCGCCCCCTTATTCCAGTCCATTACTATTATGTTCATGTCCTCCTGCTCCGCCAACAGGTGGACTATGTGGTCTATCCAGATGGGGGGCGCTCCGGTGGGTCGGTAGCCATGGATGACGAAGGCTGTCGGCCTGGAGACGTTGAAAAGCGGCTGTGAGGACAAGTGGTGGTGGTTGAGTTCCCGGCCACAACGGAGGTTAGAGCGGGTGTAGAGGAGCAGCCGGACATACAAGCTGGTTCCCACAAAGCAGTGTGACAGGTTGAGGTCAGTGAAGTTATCGCAGGACTCATCCGCCGTGCTCTCCTCCTCACCTGGAGACGGATGATGACAACAGCTCAAAAATAAAACCAGACAAAACCGGAGTCTGGCTTGGTTTTCAAGTGTCATATTGGCTACATTTACATGCAGAAAGTTGGATGTTTTTCCCTTTTTTTAATCGTTTTGAAGAGATTCATCACATTTATTGTAATAGTATCCTCTGTATTTTGCTTTTTTCTGTAAAAATATAATAATTTTTTCCTATATTTAAATTAATAATCATATAAATGAAGCATGTACAAGCTCAGATTGATGTTAAGGGTTATTATATCTGAAACAGAGAAAACTGAAAAAAGTTACTTTTTCTTCACCTTTTTTTTTTTTACTCATTTTCGTGTGATTTTTGTGTTTTTGTCTAAATAAAAACATAAATATGAATATTATACTCCATTTAAGAAATTTGATCATAATTAGTGCCATGTACACATTTTAGAGACATCTTTTCTGTCTGTCCCAACAAAAATCAACTTTGTTTTTGGAAATCATATGATCACTGATGGTGCACCTCATGGACAACAAATCTGTCACATCTCTTTTTGATTTCTGCAACTATGTTCTTTAACGTTCATTGTCCAAAAACCTGTTGATGAAACTTTTGATATGTATACATTGAGGCAAAAGTCATCATCATCATCATCATTATTAGATTATGGGTTCTTTTCAGTTTAGTGAAGAAGAAACATGTTACCAAGTGTGATAACAAGACTGTGATGTGTTCCCAATCTTTTTGGAGTTCTACAGACCAGACTAATCTGGATGCAGATGCAAATTAATGGATGGTGTTATTCATCGCACAGGATTTGGAATGAATCTGCAGGTCCGTTCAAAAGTCAAACAGACCGCAATGCAAATTTACCTAGGATAGTGAATCTGTGGCTTCATCAGAGGAGGTTTACCTTTATTTATCTGTTTACCTGCAGGTTTCAATCTGTGACTCAGCTTCTTCTCTTCACCTTTATCCCCACCTCAGGGTCAGAGGTGAAGAGTGTGAGTTAATGTGTAACTCGGTCTGACTGGAAATCTTTAGTCTGATTTCCCACTTTGTGGCTGTCAGCAGAACTGTTTAGCTCAGTGAGGGGAGGATTAGGATGGCAGTGGGGATAACACCAAGCCAATTTAAAGGCTCTGGTTCTGGTGTGAAGAATGTCTGAGTTAATACGACAGAAGTGCGCATCTTTTTGGGTAAATAATAAAGTTCAACAAGGAGTGAATTAGAGAGAGATTTATGCCATGCAAAATAATATCCCTGCAGTATTTTCTATATCAGTACAACAAAGAGGGCATTTTAGCATAAGATGGACATGTAAATACATATATATAATAAACAAGTTTTATTGAATTGGCTATGCACAAGCAGTAGCATATAGCTTAACATAAGCAGGGCTAAAGGGCTATCCTGTCTTTACCCAAATTTTGTGACGAGATAGACAAATTAAAGAGAACACCGAGTGTTGTCTTTTGTTGCACAAACAAAAATCAACAACAAAACAAATCATACCAAAAATGATATTAAAACAGTAGAACACAGTAGTAAGACACTAGAAGAAAAATGAAACAAATCATAATAACTGACAATGATATACACATAACATTTCATATTTACTATATTTGGCAAAATGCAAAAAATCCAAAAGGGAAACTCCAAGGCAAAAGAAGCAAATGCCTAAAATTTCTTTAATAACAATTTAATATGTGAAATTGCAGAGTATTGTATGATTCATTCTCAACAAAGCAAACTACAGAAAATCATTGACACTGAATTTAAAAAACAAAACAGCTTAATATTCTTATCACAACTTATTTCAGTATTTCATTTTCAAACTTCAACAGAAGGACAAGTAAAATTTCCATTCAGCAACATTCCAGTAATATTCCATGATATTTCCCCCCATCAGTTCAATGAATAAGGTATATTTTAAATGCTAATTTTAATTAGTTTGAAAAGAAAGCATAAGGTGTTTTAATGGATTAAGTGGCAGTCAGAAATTAGCAGTTACCTTAAAATAAAGGTCTTACAGTAATAGCCAGCATGACGCAGATACCCAAAGTCTGAAAAGGCATCCCCAAATTTATAACAGACTTATTTATTTATAACTTGTTTTATTTTATTTTAATATTATATCATTGTTTGAAAATGCAGCCAGAGCCAAAATAAAAAGGGTTGGTAGATAAAACAAAACACATGAATTTACTAAAGAAACATAATCAAACATGCAAAGTAAAAAAAAAAAAAAGGAGGTGACTAAATGAAAATAGTTGTAAACTGAGGTGAAGTACTGTAAAGTGATTGTCTATTTATTGTCTTGAAATGTCCAAAAGCAGTGAATTTGTCCATCCCTGTGTTTGGTGCACAAAAACTAAAAGCAGACGTTCCCAGGTCTGGAACAAAAACCAATGGAACATGAAGGATTGCACATTTAATGTTGTTTTCTCCGAGTTTAAAGTAAAACTTGGTGCATGTTCACAGGTACACAAACCTTTCCCATCAGCGAAGTTGCCAAAAAAACGCAACTGCTTAAAGTTTAGCACCAGGATGGGAAACACCGCTCTGCAATTAGCACATGAGCACGACACTGCCCTCAATAGGATCAGCCTGCTATAAAAAAAAAAAAAAATACACCTTATCCCATCAGCACCCACCCCACCCTGAACACTACAGGTGATTACAGCTGTCAGTCACCAAATGGGGCGGGGTTGTAGAATGAATGGCCCCAATCCAGTCCCCAGTGCACATATTAGTAAACTATAAATGGCAAATTCTAGTTAAGGAACTGACTGTGTTAATTTTACACCATAAGATGGAGGAAGACAGACGTTTTCCATGCAAAGCTCCAAGTGGAGCAGATGGAGGTACTTTAAATAATCTGTTCCTTCACTTCATTAAGCTGTTTCTGTCAGCAAACACACATGTATGTTTAGTAACTAGTGGTCTATGAGTTTCCTAAAGGACTAACCGCTCCTCTCTGAAAAGTAAAAAGATTAGTGCTTTGACAACAACTAGAGTTTATAATTTATTTAACTACCAGACAGAGAAAGAAGTGTTTTCTTACCTCTACAAAAGCTGAAGATTCCCAGCAGACCCAGCAACCTGCAGGGCAGCATTGTTCAAGCCCACAGAGATGAAAAGAAGAAGATGAAGACAGGAAAATCCGACTGCAGCAGAAGGAGGTCTGCATGTAAAGTGAAGGAAGGACGGATTGGGCAGGGAGGGATTGTGGAAGGAAGAGAGGAGGGAGGAGGAAAGGATGGAGAGGAGGAGACAGAGAGCCTGAGATTAGTCTGGAAAACTTACAAAAGACACAAGAGGAAACAGAAAAATACAGCAGCTCCTGAGGTAAGAATATGACAACATATGCCTTTATGTTTTGCTGTTTTGTTTGGTTTTATATTTTATTTTCACTCCAGTGAAATGGCCAAAAATATTCAATATTCATAAGAAAATGAGCTTATTAATATTATTGTTATTATTATTATTGATGATAACAGCTTCACAATTAGTGATATTGCAGTTATTCTGGACAATATTGTGAGTGTAATATAATAAACATATGGTATGGTGTTTCTACATGTTTGGGCATGAAACAAAATGTACTGATTATTGATACATTTGATGCAAACTTACACAACAGAAGCTCATAATATAGTCTGATTTCCTCATTTCTGGAAACCCTAACCTTAAAAAAAAAAAAAAAAAAAAAAAATCAAAATAGGGTTACGGAAACAGTGATGCTGTGGTTATTGTGAACCATATTGTGTTGTTTAACTGCAACACAATAAACAAAAAGTATCATGTGTTTATGGTTGATTATCAAAGACAAAGTACAAATGACTGATAATTTTGTAAATTAAAGCCTAAAACTCTTAGACTTAATGTTGGAATCATAGAAAATGTGTCTATTATGGATGTTATATGAACTGAATAAAAAGTGGACAAAGCCTCTGGACGCATTTTATGCCAGTGTCATCTTGGATTTTGGAATATTAGTCCAAATAAATACATGGAAATAAAATGTGGAGCTGGGGAAACACCAAATACAAGCTGATAGTATCATACAGAAAGCTCCAACCACATCAACTCGCACTGTCAGGTTTAAAGTCATTTGAAGTAGTTTCAGGCTTGTTAACACATATAGTTGTTTAACAGTGTAGTATAAATACACTAAATAACAATCCCATGCAGTTTTGTTCTTACATCACGTTCTTACATCATGAATGTTTTGTTGTTACATCATGAACCTGAGTGACATTCACAGACTGAATAATATTAGTAAGAACATGTAGTTAAGCACTGATAACTGTCATGACAAAATCCTCAGAAGGTATTGTTACTTTAATACATTTACTATATGTGTTTGGGAAATAAATGTATATGTATAATTTACGATGCTAGCTTGTATGAAAATTCACCCTATGCCGTCATCATGAACAGAGATTAGCAGGAGAGGCTTAACCCCTATTGTTTTACTCAGCTGTCAATGTGTTTTTCTGATAATTTCTACATTTTAATATGGAGTCCATGGAACTGAGTCACTTTTAGAGCCTCATGTGAACTGAGGCCATACTAAGAATTGCAGGTTTTGGTATTGATTCTGTCTTTTAGTTTCCATATTACAAATATAAGCATTAATAGGTACAGTGGCTTATGAAAATGAAGAACAGCGCCCCCTAGAGCACAGTGCATTAGTGTAAGTCAGAGAAGTCAAACTCATTTTAGTTCACGGCCACATACAGACCAGTATGATAATAGGGTCGGACGAGTGAAATAATAGAATAATAACTGAATATAATAACGACAACTCCAAATTATTCTCTTTGTGTTGGAGCAGAAAAGGAAAATTAAACTTTGAAAACGTTTTAATCTACAAAACTCCTTTCATAACCAGTTGTGATTAACCTGAACAAACAACCTGGAATTTCTTAAAAAAAAAAAAAAAAAGTGCAATTTTAACAATATTTTGCCTCAACTTATCATTTATACATCTGCATTATAGATCCCCGTGGATCTGAAGTAACACATTGGAATTTGTACTTGTCATTATTTACAGGTTTTTATGTTATTATTTTACTAGTTTGAAATTAATGTCAAATTCATCCTGCAGGGGCCATATTGGAATCTTTGGCAGACCAGTTTTGGCCCACAGACCGTATGTTTGACACCCCGGACTATGTAGACGAGCAGTATCTCTACATGGACACAAGTTTAGGCTGTTTGATCAATAAATTATCTCGACTTATAATAGATGGATAAGGCTATGAACAGGTGTTTCTTCTCACTTTACAAATATAATAATAAACATTATAATGACAACATGAACTGAAATGAAGCTGAAGTCTGTCACTGGTCACACGGAGGACAAATTATATTGTTGCTCTCCAGTAATCAGAACTAAAGTACAGTGGTATTTATAGCAGACAGACTTTTACCCATTGATTGTACGTTTTCACCGTATGCTCTTATATTACTGCAGCCCTCGGCTCAAGTTCACTGCTTTTGAAGTGTTTTCAGGCTGCGGTTGTTAAATTACAAGTTAAAAGTGCAGGATGGGTTGGGTGCAGTGCGGTCAGAGTATGTGAATCTATTAATAACCAAAACTGGGGTGGCTCCACCAAAAATACCCACAATCGTTTATTTAAGAGGCACCTACAGTCTGGGGTTTTAATGCAACCTGTGGTCCATGTTCAGTACAGTTTATACGTGAGGCTTTATTCAGTGTCTGCAGAGATGAAGTTTGGTTTCCACCTTTCCTGGAAGTTTTTCATATTTTGCTCACAAAACATCGCTGAGAAAATACTATATATAGTATATTCCAGATATGACATTTACCTTATTACACTAAGCAACTTTAAAAAGTCACATTTAAAAACTTGCTAGAACTTGCTAGAATTGTCTTGCGATGTCGTATCACATAAGGATACGTCAAAGCGATCAGCTGACGCCTTCTGAGGAAGACTGCAGATGACAGTCGAAACATGTAAAGGTAAAGAGACATCTCCTTCTAAACTTGTCTGACAAAAAGAAACAAAAAATAATACATTACTAAGTAGACATAATGAATTTGATGGCTACATTTATGAGTTTCTTTGGGTGTTTTTTAAAGTTACTTTGTGTTCTTGAATAATATAGAGTAATTATTGAAACTTACATTTCTTTTTACTCAAAATGCTAAAGATTTGTTAATTTCATTTAAATTAAATATTAAGATTGGCTTTCTTTCAAAGAAGAAATACTAAGGAAACACTTGGAGAGCGCAGACCTCCGCCAAGGCAGTGTTTGTACTTTCATCCACTAGATGGCGCTGGTGATCCGGATCACCTCCAAAATCTAATCATCTGTAGGATACCCCATTTCTGACAATCTGAAAATTTCATGAAAATCCATCCATAACTTTTTGAGTTATCTTGCTAACAGACAAACCAACGCCGATGAAACATAACCTCCTAGCTGGAGGTAATAATTGCATAATTACTTAATCATTAAATTCTGTAAAATTCAGATTTGGATTGTAGTGTACACAGCAAACCTCTGAAAAATTCTATTTGAACTTCTTTAAAGAGGTATTTTTGTGTTATTAGTATAAAATTATTTAAGGGGTCTTTAATAAGATGAACTGAAATATAGTTAATACTGGTTTTAAATCAACTGTTTCAGGATTAGTTATCTAAGTTCCACCTTAACTATGTTTCCAGATTAGATTTCCAGGTTAACACTGCTGAATCTGCACTGCATCGCCTCACAGTATCAGCTGATACTGACATAAATCACTTTCTTTGATCCAATAGTTTGTTGAAATCACTTTTATAGTATAATGAGTTGTTCCCGTTCATCACAATACTGCATAAACCCTGCATACTACCGCCTCAGATTGGTTTATGATTGTTTGGTTTTTAATTTCTGTGTAGCTTGCCATTGCTGTGTATACACAGGTCCAGCTGTAGAACATTAAAAAATACACACTATACTTGTTTGGACTTACTCAGAAAAGTGTCTCAGGTAGACAAATTGGAGGAATTATGCAGTTGAATAAAATAAGTGATTATTTTTTGTAGCTGATCCAGTATAATGTAGTTTACCACCACCAGAGGGGGAATGTGAGAGCGAATGAAGAATGGATCAACAATGTAAAGCACTTTGGGTGACTTGAAAAGTGCTATAAAAATCAATCGAATCCATTATTATTATTATTATTATTATTATTATTATTATTATTATTATTATTATTGTCTCTAATAAGAGGATAATGCACAGTAACATCACATACAGTATACGGCTATATTTTGTCTAAATGTTTCCTGTGTGTAAATGTATAAGTGTGCGTAGGTCTGTGATGTCTACATGCCAGCTCTGAGCAGAGATTGGCAGGTGAGAGGCCAGGTAAAAGGTCACAGTGAGGCCTGCATGTTCTGGCTGGTTAAAGAGCTTATCTTTCATCAGTCACCTGACTTGGCAAACGATGTCTGAGTAGAGCATGAAGAACCAGAGGTGTTGAAATGAACACACCTCGGAAAATACAGGTTAGATTGTTTTATTTTTCAATGTATCACACACAAAAGTAAATATATGAAACCAAAAAGGCACAGAGTGAATGAATAAAACTCCACAAACATGCGAGACATTTGTCAACATATATGGCTCTCAAAATGGTCTAAAATGATCTATCTTGAATTGCAAAATATAAGATTCTCTTTTAAAATAACCTCCAGGCTCCATTAGCTTGCATCTAAGTCTTCTACAAACTTACGTCTCCAGAAAACCCAGTTGAAAACCTCGTAAATGGACTGTAATGCACTCAGTAGTCCATCAATAATAACACTACCAAATGTAATATACTCTATTTGTTTGTGAGAGAGAGTCATCAGTGAGAAAAGTCAAATACCAAAACTAGTCTTTAATCTGCTTGTCATCATGTGGCCGACATCATGCTTCACTTCTCTGTGTGATGGTCCATCACAAAGTATTCATCACAGTATTTGTGTTTGTGGCATTTATGGATGTAAGTTTTCATATAATAATAACTTTATTTATATAGCACCTTTAAAAACTGGGTTTACATACAAGTGAAAGGGCACAACAGCAGGATGCAACGTGTAAACAAAGATAGAAAACAACACAATCAAGGAAAACATCTTGTATAAATGAATAGTTAAAACAGGTTGAAAAAAAAAAAATCATCATCCCGAGGTGACAGCATCATATAAAAGCAAGTCTATAACAGTGTGTTTTAAGAAGTGATTTCAAAGATGTGACAGATTCCACAAGCCTTATCTCCTCGGGCAGGCTGTTCCAAAGTCGAGGGGCCCTGATGGAGAAGGCACGGTCACCTTTGGATTTAAGCCTCGACTTTGGAACAGTCAGGACACCTCCACCCGAGGATCTAAGTTCAGATCCTACTGATCCGTACTGGTTCAGAGATATTGCAGTGCTTGACACAGATTTCCAAAACTAATCCTCAGGTCTTTCAGTTGTGTTACTAGATGTAGATGTGGATAAATGGAGGTTGTGGATGCCCTCTGAGCCCTTTCTAACATCACTGGGTTCATAAGTATCTTTTAAACTCAAATATTTAGGACAAAGTTGACCCATTTTGACACTAAACAACAACAACAACAACAACAACAAAAAAAAACACACTAAAAAACATGATTTCATCTTAAGTCACCCAAAATGTAAATATTAATAGAACATGTTTACTATTACAGCCTACAGGTTCTATACATTTTTATAAATCAAATTTTCCAGATCAAATTTGATGAATCTGACAAGTGTAGTAAACTAAACGTTACATATGAATAGGATTTATTAAATATAGTGTAAAACCTAATAAACACTCTGCTTTATGAAACTTTAGTGGGGATTAACTACCTATTTGTTATTATTTTTGGCCATGTATACATTTTAAATAGATTTATGGTTTGAAATTCTCTGTAGATTATGATCCAGGTCAAACTGACCTGGGTTATACAGGATACAAATATAAAATAAAATGCATGGGTTAAAACTTGTGAATACATAATTCCTCTCTCAATTTATGAATGAATCAAATATCAATGAATCTGTGTGAGGCTGCAGGTTTAGAACGATCTAGAGTCAGGAGGGCAGGATGTTCTATTATAAGAGTAAAGCTGCTGAGATTATCACAGCTAAACCTGAACATTTTCATGTCTCCTGTATTAGGTAATCCAACAGGTATCCGCTCTCTGACACCATGAGTGGGTGTGTTATGAGTAGACAGCATTATGTAGTTTATCACCTGTCAGCGGGGATGACCTCACTGTTCACCTGTGAATATAAGGTTTGAATATTTTAGAATTTTACAAAGGATATTACTTTATTACCTCCACCAAGGAGGTTATGTTTTACTGTGCGTTTGTTTGTTTGTTACCATCTGACTTTGTTTGTTAGCAACA
>JAQQZY010000014.1:28370080-28380362 GCA_030068375.1 Ostorhinchus rueppellii
GGGTATAGAAGATGAATGAATGGATTTAGTGTTCTCCAGTTTCTGGAGGGTTAGGCTGTGTGTGCTTATTTTTGTTGCCCTTGTCTGACTTGGAAACGAACATTTTTGCAGTTTTTTATTAAAAATATATTTTGATGATCTTTAGATGAAATTGATACATGTTCATGTACATTCAGCTGTGGTATTTCTGCTAATTATGTAATTTGAGGAGACCTATTTCCCCAGAGTGTTTTCATACGAGCATAACTCTAAACCACCTGTGTAAATCAGACTCTGACCCAGCAGCTGACACACTTGGTAATTCTTCATCAGCAGCAAAAAAAAAAGACTTACACAAATTCTGCAAGTTAATGCAGCTTCAAATTGTATAAATACTGCAATTTCACTGATTATCAGGTGATAATAATCTGGACATCTGAATTCAATTTTTTTGTTTTGTTTGTTTGTTTGTTTTTTTATGTCAGTGTCTTTATGTCTTCAGTTTTCCCCAAAAACTCATTAGGAGGGTTTTTGATCTTGCATCTGATGCCTTTAATCTAGAACTAAAACATGTTTTTATGTATCTCTGTTTTTGGTGTTTCAGGTATTAAATATTTCCATCTGTGGTGCAAAACACCCTGTACTGATCCTGCAATTCATCATCTTGACTTGTGTGTCTGCAGGTGTTAGAGCTCCTCCTGGCCATGTGTAGTGTCCCAGGTCTTCGTTTGTTGCTGGTTGAGGTGGTTTTTAAACCAGCTGGATCCAAACTCAGAGCTGCAGGACGTAGACAGGGGCTGGGACTGGATGGAGGACGTAAAGCAGAGTCTGGACTTGCTCTGGTGCAGTGGCTCAGCTCACCTGTGGAGGGCGCTGAGTCCTGCTCGCTCCAGGCTCTGCAGCTGCTGAATGAGCTGCTGGAGGTAGGGAAACATAATGTTCATTAAGATATTGGATTCAGGATCTATATTGAGGGTTTATTGAATATACACAGATCATTAATGATAGAAGTGTCGATGTTAAGATTCCTGTTAAACCAGTTTTGTTTTTGCAGGAGGCGTTGGGAGCAGATACTGTGTCTACCTGTGTTCTGAGCTTTGTAGAGTTGTTGCTTCCAGTCCTGTTAGACCTGTTGAAGGGTCTCGATCCTGCACAAGGAGATGCTCACATTAGAAAACATTGTTATCACATCACACATGTCACCAGTCTGCTGCTCAATATCCTTTACAACGTGTCTTAGGTTCATAAAAAAGTCTAAAATTGATGAAAACAATGTCGGACAAGTTTTTCTATGGGCCACCAACATCATCAAGATCCTAAAAGTCTTAATTTCTTTGAAGTGTTAAATGTAATTTTTTAAGAACTGTAGAAAACCTTTCCTTCATCACTGACAGACTGCAGAGGTTGTTTATTTCTATGTTTGAAGCCTCAACTCTGACACTCCTGTGTACCGAAGACTCTACCAGATGTTTGGTGTCTCGGCAGGTGAGTGCTCAGCTCTGCCTCTCACAGGCTGAATCCCTCCTCTCCTGTTGTCATAACAACAGCCCCCTCACCTGCCCATCTCCAGCCTCAGACAACAGTCTCAGGTGAGTGGAAGCTCGTCCTCTCATTTCTGACCAGATTGGTGATATGTTAACTCATTCACTGCCACTGGTGTTTTCAGAACAGAAACCCCCATACTGCCAGGCGTTTTAGAGCATTTTGACTGAGTTTCAAGACTCTCAAAATATCGAGTTCTAGGACTACATAAACATGGCACCCATCAAAATAAAGTATGAAGCCTCTTTTTTCATGTGGAAAAAAAAATGTTTCCAGCTTTTTCGGTTCTCAAGTTATTGATCTTAGAACACAGGGTGGTTTCGCCGAAAATGCCTGAACGCTAAATACTTCCTCAAAGTTGCGCCGGGTCGTTTCCTAGCAACCCCCAATAAAAGCCGACTGACACCAAAACACATCATTGGCAGACAACGTTCGGCTTTGAAATGACGCCAAAACATGTCAATGGCAGTGAATGAGTTAATGATCAACAGCATGGTTTAAGTTCACTCTCCACTGTTTTCATTCATTACAAATAATTTTTGACACAACATGGGTCTTTCTGGGTTCAAACGGGAAATTCTAGTTGCTGATAATAATAAATATACAAAATGATCAAATTTATGCCACATTACTGGACTCTTTTGCATTATCATTCATTTTTAGAGGACTAAATGATCCTCTATCTGCTTTTATGTCTGTGCTTCAGTCAGGTGTGCTCTGAGGCTCTGCTGAAGACTCTGGAGTTAATGAGTAAACTAAGACAGCAGGTGGAGGACATGGAGACCAGCTTCTACAGGATGTTACAGGTAAAAACACACCCACATGTGCTTCTTACTCAGCTGCATGTGTTGCTTTTCTGTGATCTGTTATTGTCTTTCTAACAGGATCAGAGGATGGTGAGTCCCCTCTCTCAGGCCCTGACATCCCATCACAGAGACCGTGTGCAGACCGGACTCTCTCTGCTATTTGAAGCCACACCCCTTCCAGACTTCCCCACCCTAGTGTGAGTTGCTCTTTGGAAATGACGCAAACCTGAACAGCTGCAGGCTTAATAGTTCTGCTGAGTCTTCTCATCCTATACAGAAATCATAGTGATAAAGTCAAGTAGAGTTTCATTACCGGACAACTTCTCATCGCCTGAAACTAATGATTGTTTTCATTAAAATCAGAACCAGAATTTAAAACATTTAGATATTTTGTTCTGCTTGAATAAAAGCCTCAAATTCTTTCATGCGAGAAGCTACAACCAGCAACGTAAAAAAATATTTAATCACAACTAAGGAATTAAACAAGATTTCCCAAACATACTACAACATCCTTATTTGTGTAAAAAAAAAAACAACAAAAAAAAAACTATTTACAATCAGACAAATAGAATTATTCAGTAATTTCTGAGAGCTCTTGATCATGACAGAAATGAATTAGAAACACAATTATTTATTGATGTATCTTAAAATTACTTCATTTTCAGTTAAACTATGTAATTCAGCTATGTTTGTGGGTTTGAATTAGCCAACCGCACATTTGAACTGTTTTTATTAGTATATTTTTGCTGTTGTAGCCTCTGTTCACTTATTTTGCTTTGTTTTTACGGCAGTAAACAAAGTATAAAGATGATAAACTAAACGTACTGGTTTCTCAGAAACAGATTAAGGTGAAATTTCTAACTAAACTTGAGTTTATTCCAAGCAAATCATGTGTTGATTTATCTAACAAATCTATATAACTCAAGGAAAATGATTGCAATTGATAGTAAAATGTTTTCCGGTAGTAGGTAATAGTTATCATGTCTGTTATATTGGTCAGTGCATTCATTTATTTTATTATCATTATTATTTTTCTTATTTTTAAGTCTGGGGGAAAGTATTGCTGCCAACAATGCCTATCGCCAGAGGGAGGCTGAGCTGTCAGTCAAACGAGTAGCTGTGCAGGATGTCCCGCCCCCTCGAACAAACACCAGCGTGTTGGAGTCTTCCACTGGTTCCAGCCGGAGCGTTCACAGTCTGGTAGAGAAAATACAGAATGGACTGGAGGTACACAATGTGTGTGTTTCATTTAACAGATATTTAACTGCTTTCACTAAATGTATAAATAGGTTAGTAGCAATATAAACCAAGTATTAAATAGAAAAGTCCACCTGTGGTTATGTTATCTACACTAAAACAGGAATAAAGTTACTAGAAGCAAACGACTGTAAGACCTGCCAGATCATGACAGATTCCTGCAGGAAAACTTTAACTGTGACAGGGTCTGTGATTTCAGGCATTTTTATTGTATTTGTGAGGAAAACCTTTCCCTTTGTAGCTGCAGGAGCAAACTAAGGACTTGCGTGTGTCTGAGATCATTGATGTCTACGAACAGAAGCTGTCAGCGTGTGCAGTGAGTAGTTATTTCTTACTTCTTAATTTTGTTGTCTACCACATAGTACATTAAAGGTTGAATTTGCTTGTTTTCTAACAGTCCTGTCTCTCTTTACATCTCTTTCAGTCAAAGGAGAGTCGACTGCAGGACCTGCTGGAGGCCAAGGCTCTGGCTCTTTCTCAGGCCGACCGTCTTATCGCTCAGTATCGCTTCCAACGAGCTCAAGCTGAGGCTGAGGTAACATCTTCAGATACGAGGAGGCTTGAATTCAGTTTCCTCTGTGAACTGTAAACTACACCTTTATTCATATTAGAAATTAATTCATTATAAATAAACAGCTGTGAGAGAACGTGATGAACAAGTGAAAGCCTGGTGAAATGTGTTTATTTGACATTACAATGAAATTTCAGTATTTCTTTTGTCTTGAACAGCCATGATTTAAAAAAAATTTTCTATCTTTATTAGGATAGTAGGATTACCAGTGGTAATACTGATATCTTGGTGTTGATATCAATTCCTAAATGACACTGAATTTCCGTTTCAACAAAAAGAAAATGACACATGTTGTGGCACAAAGATTTAGTTTTGTATTTCTGTTTTTATACTATCAATGCAGTTTTATTTTGTAAAAAAAAAAAGTGTCAGCACTCTGCCATTTTTCTGCTTACAAAATAAAAATGAATCTAAATGTCACCATTTGAGGATGTCACTTAACTTGTGTGTTATAGAAATGTTAAAATTCCATGCATATGATAGGGATTAGTTTCAGTTATGTATTGAAATTGTCAAAAGATTTTTTTTGACTGAATCTAAATAATTCAGCCGATACCAATAGAAATGATACCCAGCCCCTTTAATACCTGATTAATATTTAGTATTTATTTATCTTTCTCTTTGACTGTATTTTTGTCTGGAGACTCGTAAGCTGGGCTGTCTGCTGAAGGAGGCAGAGCATCGGCGTGAGGACCTGCAGGGTGAGCTGGGTAATCAGGTGCTGGAGGTGGAACGCTCCAAGGCTGACATGGAGGAGCTGCTGCAGCACAACAAACGGCTGCAGACGGACTCTGAGGAACACCAGGCGCTCAAAGGAGCCTACAACGCACTGCTCAACAGGTCTGAAAACAATCTTTCTGGTCAGAATTTTTAAGATTCCTGTTGTGATGAAATATGAAATCAATTTTCTTATGTCTTTTAAGTACACCTCTTTTTTTTTATTATTTACTATAGTGGAATTTCTGGTGTTGGTAGAATTCATATTATTTTTAGTTTAATGGCCAGCAAAGAAAAATGAGACAATGAAAGCTTGAAACAAACTGCACAAGTTGTTTTTTGTTTGTTTTTTTTAAACCAGGATTTTCTTTTTTAAAATGTAAAAACATTTACTCTTGAATCATTACATGTCAGGGCTTTAAAACACCAGGTACAACAGGTTGTCAGGTATATAAGAGTTCTGTAACAGCTGATTCAGGAGTGTAACTGTTTTTTTCCCGCTCTCGTAGGTTTAATGAAAGTGAACGGCTGCTAAAGGAGCTGCAGATGACACACATCTCCCTCACCAAACAAAATGACACTCTGAGGAAAAACCACGAGGCTCTACAGCTTCAGCACGAACAGTAACCGACATGCACACACATGCTTATTTTTATCGCTCTTCTCTTCTGATGCACAAACCCTTCATCTAAATATTTTCCTCATCTCTCTGTCAGGACGCTGTCAGTGTTACAGGAGAGAGAGGAGGAGATCAGATCCCTCTGTTCAGATCTGCAGCAGAAAGACTGTGATATAAAAGGTCTGTCATCAGCTTTTGTTGATTTTGCCTTTATTTAAGCAGCGTTGGCGCCATCTAGTGGTCATTTAAAGAATAACAGTATGTTACTACGGTTTCACAAGACACTAAGAAAGTGTATTGTATTCACAACAAAAAAAAAATTATGATTTATCCTATAATTAAAAAAAAAAACATCTCATAGTTGTGATAACTATGAAAGAAAGCTTCGTTATAAAATAAAATGAATCACCTTCAGAGGTCAGAACATTAAAAGGTTAAAAATAACTGACAAAAGCTCAAAATTAACTGCAATACTGAAAAATCTATTCTAAATATGCAAAAAGATAATTTAATTAAATATCTGAAAAATGAGTTACGAGAATTCAAAAATATGTAGAATGTGTTACTTTGAGAGCAGAATATTTAGAAATAAATTTCAGTGTTAAAAACTGTTTAAAATGTGTTTAACCCATCATACTTCTGCCTTTTTCCTTTTTGCCAGGGTTAGTTTTTAATTTAAAATGTTGAATTAAGTAGCTGTAAAGACGGAGGAGAATGCCATTTTGTTCAAAATTACATTATTATTAGGACTATGGGAAAGGGGTGGAATGAAATCAATTTTGACTTCCTCTAGATGTTTTAATTACGCTAAAATTGGATCAAGTATTTCTTTTGTATAATGGTATACTTTTTTATTGTCTTATGTTGATAATTTGCTTTTAATGTTTGCTTTTTTTTGTTGGTTTTACTATGTTTTTATATGTTTGAAATGAAACATTAATTCATTTATTAAAATATTATTAATTGCTAAATATAGTGTTGAACTATTCTGTTCCTATGATAAGACTAGAAAATTATTCTTAAGCCCCACTCCATTTTTGGCTGTTGTCTAACTTGCTATGAACTAAATAATTGATTAAAAACAGATACAATTGTTCCGCTTTAAATGTTACTTCCTGGTGTTTTGTCAGGTTTGAATGCAAAGTTACAATCAGAGAAGGAAAAGTTGAAAGAAAAAGATGGAGAGAAGAAAGAATTGGAGGAGACGGTGGATGTTCTAAGGAAAGAGCTGAACAAAACAGAGCAGGCAAGGAAAGACGCCAGTATCAAGGTAAAGAAGGACACACTTTTATATCTACACATTAAACAGGATGAGGTTAAAGCTTATATTCTAATTTGATGCCATTTCAAGCTTGAATAGTGAATGTTTTAGGTGTTTTTTGTTTTGTTTTGTTTTTTTTCTCCAGGCGTCATCACTGGAGCTGCAGAAGAGCCAGCTGGAGACGAAGCTGAAGCAGAAGGAGGATGAACTGAACAAACACTCGGCCATGATCGCCATGATCCACAGCCTGAGCAGCGGAAAGATGAAGAGCGACGTCAACCTGTCGCTGTGAACGACAAATACAGAGGAATAGACGCTTAGAAATGTTTTCAAAGAATTCAAGACTTTCAATCTCACATTAACTTTTTTTTTAAAGATAATGATATGTATTTACATTTTTGAAGCTTATGTGTCATTTGTCTGTGTGTGTTTGTGTTACAAGTCCTAATTAAATTGTATGTTTTCAAAATGCACTTGTGACTCGGCATCATTTATTTTCTCTCATCTGATAATTTGAGTCACATATTTACACATGATGAGGTTCTCAGATGTTTTGTTTGGTTTACAACCCAAACATATTTAGTTTACACCGAACATCAAATCAAAGAAAGCGGTTGTAATCAAAAAAATTGCTTAATTGATGATAATATTTGACAACTTATCCATAAATTGCTTTGCTGTTCCTATAACTGACTTTATTCAACTTATGAACTGTTTTGTCTTCATTTCTGTAAAACAACAATGCTGTAAAATTCAGAGTATTTTCTCCCCCCTCCTCCTCTTCATCCTCTGTTTCCCATGCAGCAGCTCTGTCTCTTTTCTATTTTCTCCTCAGTGTTTCTGCAGCTGCTGCCTGTCACTCAGCTGTCTGGCAGAAGGTCGCTGGGTAGAAGGAGTCCTTACTCTTCACCAACCTTTCAGATATGGAGCGTCAGCGTGCAGCACTCTACGCCGTCTTCCTGCTTGCACTCCTCTCGACTGGTGAGTTTTTGGAAATCTAACCTGACCAGTTTAGAAATGGACTAATATGTGGCCTATGCTGTTAAAAAACCCAAAATACTGTCTCGCTTTCTATTTGATGCAGTATTTTAGTGCAGTTTTGACCTCATTATGTAGAATATCCCTCTATCCAGTTACTAAAACTATTCTTTGAGGTTAAACATCTATAATTGTAGGTGTCTGTGCTGCTTAGAAATAAGAATGTATTATCAAAACATTTTTAAAAGGAATATTACATTGAAAAAAATGAAGCCATAGAGTGTTTTTTGACTGGGCTTCAGTTTCTAAAGCACTAATAAACGTCCAAAGGCAAATAAAAACAAACATGGTCGTGTGGTATCGGCGAAATGTTGGCGCAGCAGCTGAAACACAGATGAGAACAGCTGCCATGATTCACTGAAATATGACCGGCATGAAAGTATTCACTCACATTCAGGAGCTGTTTGTATCAGCATATGCTTTACTGTATTTACACTATATTTATATCACCAGCGTCAGAGCATTTTCAACATGTCACCTTGGGCTTTGCTGTGTTTCTGTATTCAGTTAAATGAGCCGATATTGAGCGTAAATGTTAACCTCATCGACTCAGTCTGGACTTTATATACTGTTGTAGGATTTTCAGCAGCCGCATTGAAATCACATTTATTTCAGCCTCATTTTTAACCCAAATCACTGAAAAATTCCAGAAGTGTCCATTGTGAAATTTCCCCTGTGGTGGGATCAGTGAAGTCAAACTTGTCAGGCATCAAAATATTGCAGAAATCTAAAGGTAGAACATCCAAATCATTTTTTCAGCATTAGAGTATGTATAAGTAAATCAACAAAACCTCAACATTTAATTCTCAAAGACCAAAAAAGTCAAATGTGACCAAAAACATCTACTGATCTAAAGCGCTGAATAACTTTTAACCACTATTTCTATGAATGCATGTAAATAATTCAGCTAAAATGAAGTTTCTCTGCTTTTCATCATCATCAGATACTCACATGACCCTAGAAGTTTCGTCTCCATAGTGATTTTGGAAACACTGTCATTATCTACAACGTTGATTCAGCAGTAAAACCTACATAGTTCGACTGGTTGTGCTTGTCTTTATGTTCAGTGAATGATGTTTTGTGTTGAAAAAGTCACTTTTTCTTCATTTTTTTCCTTTTTGGTTTAACAACCTTTGAATTAACTCTGAGTCTTTATTATCATCTTCATGGCCATTGAGTTAAATATAGAAAAAAACACCTGATTTTAATTGAAAAATGCATAGAATCATTCTAATAAATTCCAACGAATCACTGGATTTAGAGAAAAATTCATTCCACAAAAACATTTCTGGGTCTTTAACTGTTGATGATCGAAACAGTCACTAGTGACTGAAAGCATCTACTGGTCTAAAATATTTAACAACTTTCAAACCACTAATATTATAAATACATTGAAATAATTCAGGTAAAATATAGTTTCTCAGCCTTTCAGTGAAAAAGATCTGCATTTTTATAAATAACCGTTTCCTTAGTTTTATCTTTTAATTTGATGAGCTTTTATGAAGAAAAAAGTAGCTGATTTTTTGTGAAAAAATGTAAAATAAATGAAATAATAATAATAATAATAATAATAATAATAATATGACAATAACTACTGATGAATTACCAAGGAAATTATTATTGTTATTGTCTGTAAGGGTTAAAGTGTTGTGCTGAAAAGAATCATACAAACACTGAAAACAAAAGAAAAAAAGATGTGCTTGAATGTGTTTTGGATAAATAACATCCAGAGGAAAATAAAACACTAAAAGATCACATAAAAACAAACACATTTAGACAATAAAATAGGATGCATAAAACAATAAAAGAAAATAATTATATAAAATCTGTATCGACATGATAAAGTCCTCAAGTCAGACAACAATAAGAAATACTAGGAAATGAGTGTCACTAACTTGTGTTTTTGTTCATTTTTCTGTTTGGCGTCAGAGTGCTGGTGCAGGAATGAGGAGGAGCGTCTGATCAACCACCTGTTCAAGGAGCGAGGCTACAACAAAGAGCTGCGTCCTGCTCTGAGGCAGCAGGACGCCGTGGACGTCTACCTGGCCCTCACCCTCTCCAACCTCATCTCTCTGGTATAAATTCATCTTTGTTTGACCTCTTTTTTTTTTTTTCAACCAGGCGAGACTTCAGGAACAAAGTGTAATTATAATAACAGGTTACTGAGGATTTATAGAAACATGTGAAAGTAGATGAGTCTATGAATGAGGTTGAAAGCATTCACTATTATTGCAACCATGTCTATAAGATGCTAATAATTAAAAAAAAAAAACCAAAAAAAGCATCAAATAACGGTAGTCTACAAGTAAAATGCTTCCAGAATAAAAGTAATTAAACTTTACCAAATTTGAGTCGCAAAGAAAAATTCAGTCCAAGTCCTAGTTGGTTGTAGTTTCTCAGATACAGTCTTGGGCAAAAATGTGAAATTCTGACAATTAATGAGAGAATGGGTTTGATTTAAAGGAAAGTTTGTCTCAGAGTCACCAGATCTA
>JAQQZY010000014.1:28391123-28403673 GCA_030068375.1 Ostorhinchus rueppellii
CAGTTTCACATTTTGACCCAAGACTGTATCTTGGAAACTTTAGCCGACCAACATTTTTGACTTGATTTTTCTGTATCGGTGACTCACACGTTTTATTCTGGAAGTATTTTACTTGTAAACGATGAAGTTATTTATGTTTTCTTGTTTTCATGACAGGTGGAAGAATACATTTGTTAAACTCTGTACACCAGCGCTGTCAAACTCATTTTAGTTGAGGAGCCGCATTCAGCCCAGTGTGATCTGAAGTGGGCCGGACCAGGACAATTCACTCATTCATTCATTTTCTGAACCCGTTTTATCTTCATGGGGAAATCAGGAGAACACCACACATAATAACCTTTACATAATAATCCACATTTTTCACTTTGTTTTAATGTGAAAATGTGAATAACCTGAACTATCGTGTACAATCTGACAGTTACTAAGAAAAATAAGTCGTTTCAACAGCATTAGGTCTGAGCTTATTATTGACACTATGTATAGATCAGCGTGAATCTATTATTTCATTTAAAATTTGACTTTTTTTTTTTCTTAAAAATGTTCAAGTTGTTCATAATTGTTCAGGATATTCAATTTTATTGTGACAATAGTTTTTCAATGTAATTATTTCAGAATGCAATTTGAGGCTCTGGACAAATTACAATATCTGATGCCTTCAGTGCAACTGTGTAATTTTGTAAATTCATCCTACGGGCCGGTTTTGACCCCTGGGCCGTATGTTTGACACCCCTACCATACATGATCAGTAAATTAAATATCAGATTATCGCTGATTTTCACTGATAAAACACAAAATATAGATAAATGAACAGGGTGTTTGGACAGATCGCAAAGTCTGGAATTTTGTGTGAAAGTCTTAATAAAAGATGGAAAATGTTTGTATGAAGTTGTTTTTTGTTTTCTTGTTTTCATGACCCGTGTTCTAATACATACATTTGATCACCGTATGTGGCAGAACAGACGTGCCCCTGAACATCTCCTGTCCTTCAAACGTTACATGTGCAGTGTGTTTTAGGTTGCGTCGCCGCAGACCGACCTTGGCTCCAGAGTCGCGGCTCTTCGCTCTCAGCTTGTTGACCTGCGACTCGGCGATGTCCGCCCTCTCCTCCGCCTCCTCCAACTCGTGCTGCAGCTTGCGTAACTTGGTGAGGTTCACGTTGGCCTGTTCCTCCTGAAACATCATTAGAAGAAGACGCTTGTGAAATAAAAGTAGAAGCAGACAGAGCTGAACGTAGGAAAAACCAGCTGGCATTGAACTCACCGCCTCTTCTGCAGATCGTTTGTAGGATTTAACCTTGAGCTGCAGTTTATCCACCAGGTCCTGAAGGCGACTCAGGTTCTTCTTGTCCTCCTCGGTCTGTTCCACACATGGACAGAAGCTCTTTTAGCTGCTCTGTTCTCACTGTCAGCCTTTGGGATTTGCCCGTTTTCCACCTGATTCCCAGGAACTTTCACATTTACCAGGGTAAAAGAATCCCTGGTAATCTGTGGGCTTTGTGTTTCCACCTGAAGGTTGTGGAAAATGTTTTCAAATGACGTCGGTTGTTTTGAACTCCCACTTATTTTCTTTCGAGTGCGTTCTGCAGATATGTTCCATGAGTTCTGTTTTCAGTATATTTGCTGAATATGGTTATGGTTGCTTAATTCAAGATTTTTTTTTTTTGTTTGTTTAATTCAAGCACAAAAAAATAAATCTGCCACTGGAACAAGTGAAGATCTTCTTGGTCAGATTTCTTGAAATAATATTTTCCAGATCTGTTGTCTAAAAATCCGTTCTTCTATTGCACTGAAAAGTTCCTCTTGAGGTGATTCTGTCGTATTTTAAGTGTGATGACTAGAAATGAGAAAAATACACTTGGTAACATTTAGAATTTTTCCAGTGTGTTTTCCTGTGATACTTTTGTGGCTGGTCACAAATTAATTTTCTTCTATATTTATCTTTTCTCATGTGATTTATCACAATTTTTTGTAATATTATCCTGTTTATTTTGGGGGGTTTTTTGTGTATAAATTAAATATTTTCCTATATTTAATTCACTGATGATCTACGTGTTTATTAAAACTCAGAGTAAATTCAAAGTTATTTATATCAAAAGCAGAGAAAAGTGAAGAAAAAGGTCAGTTTTTCGGCAAAATCTATCATTAACTGAACATAAACCCAGTGTGTCCATCCACTGTCATTGATCCAACTCTATGGGTTTTACTGGTGAATCAATGTTGTAGAAGATGACAGTGTTTCCACGGTAACTACAGAGCCTCTGAACGTCCAAATAGGTCATATCTGTTGACCATGAGTAGATGAAGAACTGTATTTTACACCAATTATTTCCATGTATCGACAGAATTAGTGGCTCAACAGGTATTAAACAGTTTAGATCAGTAGATGGTTTTGGGTCTTTAAGGGTTAATTTATTTAGATGCACAGATAAATGATTTAATAGTGTTGTCGGAGTGAGACAAATAGGCATCAGCGTCTCGTAGCTTCTCTTCTTTCGCTCCATTTTCCAAATAATTAAAACACCAAAAGTGAAGTTTGTACAAATAAAACGATCAAGTCCGCAGCCGCACATTAGCTATAGTGGGTGAACGCAAGTGTGGAAGTGCCGCAAGTATGTTCGACCAATCAGCGTTCTTCAGTACACAGCCCCACCCCCAAGAATTCTAGGTAACCTCTAAAGTCCCGCCCCCCTACTGGGAACTTTTTTCAAGGTAAGTGTGGAGTTGAAGGAAAGTTTTTACTGGGTAATTTCAGTGGAAACACGCCAAAGTTTTTCAAAGTTCCCAGTAAAGTCAAAGTTCCTGGAAAGTTTCCTGCGGTGGAAAAGGGGCTGTTGTTTCCTGGGGTTTACCTGGTAGGTCAGCTCTTTGATTCTTCTCTCGTACTTGCGAATTCCTTTGACAGAGTCGCCGCTCTTCCTCTGCTCCAGGTCCACCTCGGTTTCCAACTCTCTGACCTGGAACAGAAGCAGAAGGCGATGGTGGACGAGTCCAGGTGGAAGGACATTAGAGTCAAAAGAAGCAGGAGTTCATGTTCATCTGCAGTTTAACGTACGGTGGAGGGAAAAAAACTGTGGGACACCCTGGACATTTGTCATTTACCCTCCTGTGGACCCAGGAAAGTATAGGTTTTGGTTTTTTTATATTAAATAATCGTTTTAGCATAATTACTCTCTACTGTCTTCATCTGGAAGGACTCTCATGGTTTCAAATATTGGTTTTAATTCTACCTTTTTTGTCCCTTCTCTGTTCATATGATTGTATGATATTTCTATGTAGAATCTGTACAAAATCTCAAATAATAAATATAGAATTGGGGGTAAAAAAAAATAGTCTTGATTGGGGAAAAGCATAATGCAACAGTTTTTCAGCTAAAACTGTTACTTGTATTTAATTTTTTTTTTAAATGGAATGTCCTTTTCAGTGGACAGGCTTTTTATTCTAAGTAAAGCTGTGAATCTGTCGACCCCTGCAGAGGACAAACATGCGTTGGTGGATCTCAGGAGGATATGACTTAACAATCGTTCTTAAAGGTGGGGTAGGAGATCCTGGAAAAACGGTTCGTGCAGCTACATTTAGAAAATACGCCATTCGATAGTCCAAACCTGTTTTTTCAGACTCCCCCTGAAACCACGCCCCCAGAGTACCGGAACACGCAATGCAAATAATGCATTTTGGAAAAGCTGATAAGAAGATATGCTGCACAGTAAATGCCAACTTTACTAGCTAGCTCAGTTTTAGCTTTGTGGGAGTCGTTTATCTGAGCGGCCTGTATGATACTTGGTCAATAAAGGGATAATCTACATGTGATGTATGACCTAAACTTTTAGCCTGGATTGGCTTCAGTATTCGGACATAAGATGAGGGTTAGAGTTTATTTAACCTGACGAATGAGTGGATAAAACCTGGAAACACAGGAGGAGATCTTCTGTTTGAGGTCTGAATACGAACCCTGGCCTCCAGCTTCTGAAGCTGCTTCTTGCCTCCCTTCATGGCGATCTGCTCGGCTTCATCCAGACGGTGCTGCAGGTCTTTGATGGTCTGCTCCATGTTCTTCTTCATCCTCTCCAGGTGGGCGTTTGTGTCTTGCTCCTTCTTCAGCTCCTCGGCCATCATGGCGGCATCAGTGATGGCCTTCTTTGCCTTTTCCTCAGCGTTTCTGCACTCCTGCACCGCCTCCTCCACCTCGTTCTGGAGCTGAGCAGAGTCTCCCTCCAGCTTCTTCTTCTGGTTCAGCAAACTGGTGTTCTGCATAAAGTCAAGGCCTGGATCAGCGTCTGAATCTTCAAACTGATTTGGACCCTACCGTGGTTTGACTTTGTGGATGTTTGGGGAACCTGGGAGTGCAGCAGCTGGACTCGCTCGCTGACGTCCAGCAGCTCCTGTTCGGCCAGTTTGCGACCTCGCTCCGTCTGCTCCACCACGGACCTCAGCTCGTCCAGTTCAGACTGCAGTAGGTTGTTTCGTCTTTCCACGATGGCGATGTTCTCCTTAAGGTCGTCGCCAGCTCGGAGGGCGTCGTCCAGCTGCAGCTGAGAGTCCTGAGAAGAAGGTAGATGAAGAATAAAATACGCTTGAATGCTGCAAAAGACTATTTGTTTCTTTTTGGTGTTCCACAGGGTTCACTCCTTGGCCCTTTACTGTTGTATTTATATCGGCCGTAACTTGGTAAAATTATTTGTGATAATCATGTGAATTATCGTTTCTTATGCTGATAACATGTGACGATAACGTGTGACGTTAAGGTATTATTAACTACACATAAAATCCACTCTTATCTAGTATTAACAGTGGAAGAAACACATTTTTCTTCAACTAAGTTTAATTCTTATAATTGGTACAAATGAGCACATTTTAAGTAACCTCGTAAGTCAACTTTACTGTTCTTGATTCCAAACTGGCTTTTAACACACACAGCTGCTACTATTTTCCCCAGCTTTGTGAAAGAGTTATCCCAGATTTATCGACTATATCGCAGATGATTATTCAAGCGATTCAATGACTATTCAAGTGTGAAATCACTCATGAAACTCTTGAGTCTAGAGCCAGTCTTTATCATATGTCTTTACAGCTCTTAAGTTGGTTCAACATTCACTGGCAGAAACTAATTGTTAGCCTTGGCTTTGTCTTTTTGGTGTTCCACAAGGTTCACTTCTCAACCCTTTACTGTTTTATTTATATCTGCTTCAACTTAGTAAAATTATCTGCGATAATGTTTTTGAATTTTTTATGCAGATGACACAAAATGTCGTTGAGGTTACAAACTGGATTTTTAGTGTGTAACAGTGGAAGAAAAGAACATTTTCTGGAATTAAATAACAGCAAAACTGAAATTTTTACAATTGGTACAAATGAGCAGGGATAACACATTTTAAATAAACTTGGAAGTCAACTTTGCTGTTCTTGATTCATAACTGGCCTGTAACGCACACAGCTGCTGATATTGTCCCTGGGCTTGAAAAGACTTTTCCCACATTTATCGACTATATCGTAGATGACTACTCAAACAATTCAATGACTGTTAAGTGTGAAATGATTGACAAAATTCTTACATTAAGTCTCAAGCCAATATTTATTTAACATCTTTACAGCTCAATGCTCACTGGCAAAAAAAAAAAAAAAAAAATTAGCCGTGACCTTGTCTTTTTGGTGTTCCACAAGGTTCAGTTCTTGGGCCTTTACTCTTTTGTTTGTCTCTACTATATATGATGCTAGTCTGTAAATGTAAACATTTTTGTGTCAATTTAATTTTTTTTACACTAAAATGAAGAGAAAAAATTGCAGTTTTCATTATTTATAGGTTATTCTGATGGTATTTACTTGTCTGATTGACATTAGATTAAATTGACATAATATCTTTGTAATCTTATATAATATCTTCAGTGTAATTTTTGCGTTTCACACATTCATCCCAGGGGCCAGATTGAACCCTTTGGCAGTCTTGCTAGTTTTTTTGTTTTTTATGTGAGGAATTAAATTATGTGAAAACTGTGTTGTAACATAAGTGTTACTGAACACGTACCGGGTAAAATATTACTGTAAACTAATTCATAATGCCTTACACTAAAAGTAATCTGTTGCTGTAATGCATTACTTTTGTAACTCAGTACTCCCCACTCTGGTTCTGACTGTTCCATTGGGCTCCGTGTGGACATGGTGTCTGTGATGCGCTTTACCTTGAGGTGGGCGTGGACTCCTTTCAGCTGCTTCTGGGCTTCGGCTGCCTGCCTGTTGGCCTGGCTCAGCTGGATCTCCATCTCATTCAGGTCCCCCTCCATCTTCTTCTTAATCCTCAGAGCTTCGTTCCTGCTGCGAGTCTCCGCCTCCAGGGAGCTCTGCAGAGTGTCCACCGTCCTCTGATGGTTACGCTTGGCCTGCTCCATCTCCTCGTCCTTCTCGCTCAGTTTTCGCTCGATTTCAGCCTTGACCTGACTGAACTCAAGCTGAACGCGAAGGATTTTACCTTCTTCGTGTTCCAAAGAGCCCTGAAATTGTACATGTTCACTGGATTAACATGTTTTTAAGAAAAGTCAGAGGGTCGATTTAACCCATAAAGACCCAGTGCTACTTTTGTGGCAGTTCCCAAATGAATTTTTCTCTCTATTAACCGTTCTTTAGTGATTTATCACCATCTGTTTCATCATACAGGGTGTTTGCTCTTTCTCTAAAAAAGAATTCCAGACATTTTTAAAACTGCGGTTTCTTTTTTAACCCCAGACCTCGACTTAATGCACTTTTATACTTGTTACCTACTATACCTGCTGTTTTGGTTGAGATTGTACCTGTTGTGTGTTGTAGAAAAGTTCATGATAATAAATGAATAAATGAATGAATACTTCGCAGTAAATGATCTTTTACTGACTGACATTTTTTCAAAGTCGATGAAAATCACAAAAGTGCAAATGTATGGATATGAGGCAAACAAATTTCTCTAGAATCATTCCAGAACTGACCAGTTAATGAAATCATATCTAGTTTTTTTTTTTATGTTTTCCTCGTTTATTTCTTATCTTACATGATTATGTGCCTTTGAACATGCTCTGAAAGTCGACGATGAGACATTTTCCAGCCTTTATCCAGACTTTCACACAAAGTTCACACTGACCCCTCTCCCCCCCGTTTTTTTTTTCTCCTCCAACCCTGTTTTCATTTTTGTTCGTTTCCTTATGATAACACGGAGCCTGGGCCAACCTGCGATTCATCAGTTGTAACTGCTTCTGTGTTCTGTATTCCCATGTAATACCTTGTTGTTTTCTGTAATCCTGGATGGTTGTAACTGGAAGTGATTTTTGTTGCTCTGAAACATGTACAATGACAAATAAAGATTCTTGAAATTCCAGACTTTTCAAGGTCTGGAAAACATTTCAACATTCCATACTTTTTAAAACCTTCCTTCTTTCAAGACCTGTGCAAACACCCTGTCAATTTATCCTCTATATTTTGAGTTTTTCAGTGGAGATCAGCTATATTCCTATTTTTAATCAACTGATCATGTACTTTAATGATCATGATGAGGCACATTTAAGGATTATTCTAGCAGAAACAGAGAAAAAAAGAAAAGTGATTTATTTATTTATTTATTTTTCAGTTAAATCTCTCATTATCTGAACATAAACCCAGTGTGTCCGTCCACTGTCGTTGATCCAACTCCATGGGTTTTACTGGTGAATCAATGTTGTAGAAGATGACGGTGTTTCCAAGGTAACTACAGAGCCTCAGAACGTCCAAATGGGTCATATCTGATGACCATGAAAAGATGAAGAACTGTATTTTACACCAATTATTATTATTTATATGTATTGATAGAATTAGTGGACCAACAGGTATTAAACAGTTTAGATCAGTGGATGGTTTCAGTCGTCTGTGTCTGTTTGGGTCTTTATTGGTTAATAATTTATTTAGAAGTCTCAAAAATCACTGAGGATTTACAGGAAAAATTAAGAAAGTTGAGTAAAAACACTCAAACAGTGAGGATAGTTGTACTATAGATTATTATTTTGAAACATCTGAAGGGTTTAATGTTGACTTTCTTCATCTTGTTGCTTATTTTCCTCATTACTTCGTCCATTTTTGTTCAGTTTCCCTTCATTCGCTTCATTTTGCTGCTTCTTTTGTTCATTTTTGTTAAAAATAACAAGCACCTCCACCACTCTAATTGATCCAACTCCATGGGTTTTACTGGTGAATCAATGTTGTAGAGGATGATGGTGTTTCCATGGTAACTACAGAGCCTCTGAACGTCCAAATGGGTCATATCTGATGACCATGAAAAGATGAAGAACTGTATTTTACACTGATTACTTAGACACATTGGTAGGATTTTTGGTGTTAAAGTTTTTAAACCTGTAGTCTTGGGTCACTGGTGGACCTCTGGGTCTTTATGGGTTCAGACGGGTCATACCTCAGCTTCCTCCAGAGCCGTTTGGATCTCGCCCTTCTCCTGCTCCAGCTGCTTCCGTATCTTCTCCAGTTCGTGGATGCTCTTTCCTCCCTCACCGAGTTGCTCAGTCAGGTCAGAAATTTCCTCTGTTTGATGCACATGTGTTTATTTTAACTCTGATCTGACTTCTTCTGTATTCGTAAACATTTATCACGACAGGACTCCTACCTTGGAGGTTCTTGTTCTCTCGCTTCAAGGTCTCCAGGTGATCCAGAGACTCTTCGTAGGAGTTCTTCAGTTTGAAGAGCTCAGTGCTGAGGGAACGAGCGTCTTTCTGAGCAGCTTCCAACTCTGCCTGAGACTCCTCATACTTCTGCTTCCACTCAGACAGGACCTGGGTGAGCAACCACGCACTTCATTACTTTAGACAATCAATCAATCAATCAATCAATCAATCAGCACTTAACAGGAACATATTCAACAGATTCTCAATATATAACTGAATCAATGTCCATGTCCACTATGTTACATCTCTAAAATGGAGTATGGATAAATATGTCTGTAGGTATGACGTCCATGTTTCTGATCTGAACCCTTTAACCCCTGACGTGTCTGAAGTATGATTTATTTTACATATTTATAAAAATTCTACCGTTAGCTCAATTAGAACAATGTTGAAAGGTTGCTTGTTCTTTCCATAAACTCAATATTTTATCTGTTTCATCTATTTATAGTTTTTTTTTATCTTTTATTTTTTTTAATCTCATGTCTGTACTTTTAATTCCTTTCCCGCTGTAATGCTCTTAATGCTTTATGTGAAACACTTTGAATTCAGGGATTCAAGGAAGTTTACTGTCATTCAATCAGAGACAGAATAAAAGTAGATACAGAGGACCTGTATGAGCATCACAATAAATAACTAATAAATGGTGAATCTGTTCAAATCTACTAAAACCAAGGCCATAAATACAATAATTAAAAAATAAATTTGTCAAGAATTGTCTTGCACATGAAATGTGCTGTATAAATAAACCTGCCTTGCCTTGTCTAGACTTCTGAGCATGCTCAGTGCACCCCCTGCCACCCGTGGAATGGGGGTAAAACACAGAGCAGTGAATGAGACTGACGCAATATTAAAAAAGATAGTTTGCAGGTTGTTGTTCTTTTTTTTTTTTACACTGTTTTCCTTGTTTTTACTATTTACAGTGTTGTGGTGATTTTCATTAATTTTTTACTGTGTTTCCACCGAGTTTTGATGATGCAGCTACTTTTTTTGGACTTCAGGTACGAAAAAACATCTGGACTGATTTAGAAAAAAACAAAAAAAAAGGCCAAAACTAAACCTACTGGGCCCAAATTCAAATCGTTGTTGTTCAGTTTGTTCCAGTTCACAGTTCATGTTCAACATCTGAAATCTCTTATTGCTGTACATTCTTGGTGCCTTGTTCAGGAAAAACCTCCAAACTTCAATTCTTTTCTTTGTTTTTGTTTTTTCTGTTTTGACCCTAAAAGACTCAGTAAAACAAAACCACGCAGATTCACAGCAGAAATAATGTCCCAGGGGCTGAAGGGTTAAATAACTGTGGATGTTGTCAACAATAATGTAAACTATCAGCTGATGATGCATCAAAGCTTATTAAAAACAGTATTGTTGGTTTGTTTTAAATATAACATTAAAACCAAACAACTAAAAGAGTTCTATAAAACGAAAGGAAAACATTCTAAAACTCCTAATGTCCCGCCCCCTTACCCCATCCTTCTACCTTCCCTAACTTCCTGTCAGATCCCATATGTAACTCAAAACTCCTACAAACTAAATTTTGACTAAACACAGAACACAAACATTTTAGACTCAAGAATCTCCACTTCGCAGCAGCATTTCACATCAAAATAAACTCTGTCCAGTAATAATACACATATGAAAACCAAAATAAACTCTGTTCATTTCATAACAATGACGTAGTCTGGTTATTTCGGCCAACATTTTACTTTGAAAAATAAAACTTCATGGAGCAAAAACATATTATGAATTCTGAACTCCAGATTACCTCGTTCAGGACTGTGTCATACCTTGTCAAAGTTTCTTTGTTTCTTGTCCAGAGCAGCAGCAGCAGCGTTCGATCTCTCCACATCTACCATGAGGTCTTCAATCTCACCCTGAAGCCTGTGTTTGGTTTTCTCCAGGGATGAACCTTTGGCATTGGCAGCTTCAACAGCTTCTTCTGCGTCTTGTAAGCGTTGAGCTAGCTTTTTCCTGAACAGAGAAAGTTCCTCAGGTCAGGTTCTACACATGGGTCAGCTGTAACATTCTTAATTATGTTTTTTTATGCAGATAACATGTGACGTTAAGGTATATTCGAATAAGGCCCCATCCCAATTCACCCCTTGGCCCCTCCCCCTACATTTTGCGCATTCAAGTGAAAGGGTAGGAGTGTTCCAATTCTCAATGAGTCGGAGGGGAATGATGGAAGACCTCTTCAGACCAAACTTGGCTGAACTAAAGTGAGTTCTACAGCCCTGGTTTAGTTGGATCAGTGTTTGTGTCTTTTATCTGACGGTCGGTGTGATCCCGTGCTAACTCCGTTCTTACTTGGCCTCCTCCAGCTCCTCCGTCCTGTGGATGGCGTCGGTCTCGTACTTGGTTCTCCACTGCGCCACCTCAGAGTTGGCCTTGGACAGGCATCGCTGGAGCTCGGCTTTGGCCTCCTGCTCCTCCTCGAACTGTTCCCTCAACAGGTCGCAGTCGTGGCGAGACGACTGCACGGCATGGGCGAGCGCGTTCTTGGCCTTTGGAGGTAAAAACAAACAAAAAAAAACCTGTTAGTTCAAGTTTCAGGTTTATTTGCCATGTGCATTCATGGTACAAGTACCATGGCAACGAAACACGGTGTGCCCTGGCTGTCTCTCCGCCCGATATAAAAAAAATAAATAACAATCACAACAACAATAAAAATACTTAACATTAAATAGCACTAGCCCTCCTATTGTGATGTAAAAACACTAAATAAACGAATGAATGAATAGTTTATTTTGGTCTGTACATTAATCACCGTGCACAGAACAACATCCATAATAAACACAAGAAAAAAAAAACCAAAAAAAAGGAACAGGCCAGAAGCAAAAGCTTATCTTTTGCCTCCTTTTCACCTTTCCATCACTTACATCAAACTAAATGTGTTCATCCTCAAGGATTTACATCATTAAAAAAAAAGACTCAAGAACAACAAAGACTTGAAAAATGTTCAAATGTTAGCATCAGTTTGCTGGCAGACAAAGGCCTGATCATTCTGAAGTTTCTGATGGACGTACCTTGACTTCCTCCTCCAGCTGTCTCTTGAGGTCTTCGATCTGCTGCGTGAAGGACTGTTTCCCTCTGGTCAGCTGAGACACTAAAGAGTCCTTCTCCTCCAGCTGTCGGCTCAGCTCACCTGAACATACATAGAACTGTGAGCTCCAGTCCAGTATTAACCTGAACCTAGTACTTCTACCCCTGCACCGTCACTGTACTTAACCCTTATCATGGAGCCTTTCAATATTTTGTACCACATTATGCAGATGACACACAGCTTTACATTTCAGTGTCATCACATGACTACAGTCCCTTACTTTCACTGAGTGTATTCATCAAATCACCAAGTGGATGTGCCAAAACTTTCTCCAGCTCAATGCAGACAAGACAGAAGTGACTATTTTAGGCCCAAAAAGAGAAAGGTCAAAGGTCAGAGCTCACTTTGACTCCATGTCATTGAACTCTACAAACCAAGCCAGAAATCTTAGTGTAATTATTGGCTCAGGCCTGAATTTTAACAACCATTTAAAAGGTTTTACGAAGGCTCCGTTCACACAGCAGGTCTTAATGCACAATTATGAATTTTTTGTGAAATCCAATTTTTTTCTGAGCTCGTTCATGTTACAAATTAAATATGACTTCTACCCGTTTTGAGTATGAACTGAGTGTGACACTGAAGTGACCCGCATGCACAGAAGAGGTCCTGATGTCATGCAGGACCATGCAGTACGCACTGTGTTTAAGGAAGTAAATATGGATGGATATGGTATCGACATGTGTGGCACTGATAATGTTTGTCTAAAACCAAAGTCTGCACCAGTCAAATAACTTTAACTCCATCCATCCATCCATCCATCCATCCATCCATCCATCCATCCATCCATC
>JAQQZY010000014.1:28434926-28448089 GCA_030068375.1 Ostorhinchus rueppellii
ATCTGCACCAAAGGTGGACACACTAAATATGGACATTTATGGGGATTATTTGTCAACAAGGACTATTTTATTATTCCCATTGGTCATTTTCTGTAGGAATAACAAGTTTTTGATAAACTATGAAGTTATTTATGTTTTCATGACAGGTGGAGTAAAATGTGTTAAACACCGTATTTCTTTGCTTTAAAAATTACATATAATAATAAAAATAAATGAACATATGCTGTCCAGCCGAGTGGACATTTTTGAAACACCATGAAAAATAAGTTCATAAACAATTCTGTTGCGTTGTTTTTTTCCGCCATACTTAAAGAGGAATAAAAGCACTGAAGAAAAAAAAATCCACAAGGTTCTCATAATTCATGCCTGAAAGGGTTAAAACTGTCCAACACCTCATTCGTCGGTCCTCTAACACCACACCCTTCATTCCTTCCACTTGTGGCGCTTCAGTCCCGCCCACTGCCTGTGACATGACGGAACAGAACCAGTTAAAGGCTAAACGTACACTTTTGTTTGTTTTTTTTATTGAGCATCAACAACATGGTACATATGTACGCATCCAAAGGGATCCCAATGCTCAGGTTCATATTTTAACCCTTATCCCACCCCCAAAAACATGTTGGACACCAATCCATAAAGAATGTATGAGCTAAAGCTACATAAACAAATAAAATAGGCAGATAAACCACACATCCATATATACACACACACACTCATATACACATACATGCATACACACACACATACTGTGCATACAAACACACACACATACATATACACACACTCATATACACACAAACATACATACAGACACTCATATACACATACACACTCATACACACACATATACACATCCATCCATCCATACATACACGCACACGCACTCATATACACATACATGCACACACACATACATACATACAGACACTCATACACACACACACACTCATATACACATACATGCAGATGCATACACATGTACATATATACACAAAACGTCCACTTTTGTGTGTGTGTGTGTGTGTTTTTTTTCAGTGTAAACTGAACCTAAGGCTGGTGCTGTGACTTTAAAGCCGTTTTCTGCTCAGGATGACACATGATGGAAAACAGCACATGATGGGATGGAACCAGGCCTGTCCGACATGATGTCATCCTACTGTGAAAGTCCACAGAAACACTGGAGCTCCCAGTCCGCCCAGTGGAATGGATGCTCGGTGTAATCACTGACAACTATTTATCTGGAAACAAAAGGCCACACCCACCTGAATAATGTCAAACAGCTGAACGGCCCCACCTACAGCACAAGTGTGATTAACTCGGTCACAGAAACGCTCCTGCTCTGGAATGTCGACGCAATAGAGCTCAGCGGTTCACACACCTTTCACTTCCTATGTCACACACACCCAACACACCTTTCACTTATTCAATCAACAGCAACATTCTGACACCGACCGGTGATTATGTTCGTTATCGGACAATTATGTGGCAGATGGTGGGAAGAACCAGACTAAGGCTCCGATCACACAGCAGGTGTGCATGCACAGGTCAGAGCTTTAGTGAAATCGGACTTTTACATTTACAGTTATGCATTCGACAGACGCTTTTGTCCAGAACGACTTACAAAGAAAAGAACAGCTATGTTCTCTCTCTCCATCTAAAAAAAAACAAAACAAAACAAAAAAAACAAACAATAAAACTACAAACCAGAAAAGCACTCAGAGCACAGGCCTCCACCAAGGTAGTTCTGGTACTTTTTTTTTTTTTTTTTTTTTTTTAGGTAGTTCTTATACTTTTTTAAAGGTAGTGTTTGTACTTTCCTCCACTAGATGGCACTGAATGACCTCATATGCAGCACTGTGCCACCATGCCCTATCTCGCAATGATAAAGAATCCTTTAAAAAATTCCTGGATCCAGACGGTGATCCTGATTGCCTCCAAAATTTAATCATCTCTTCCTTGACCCAGAGTGGACATATCCTGAACATTTAATCAAAATCCATCCATAACTTTTTGAGTTCTGTTGCTAAAATACAAGCCCTGGTACAAATATAACTTCCTTGGTGGAGGTAATTATCAAACACTTCTAAATCTAAGTTTTTATTTCTTGGTAAGAATCAAATCCTTTGCAGTGTGCTCAGACTTTATTAACAGAACATTGTTGTTGAATATGGGAGGGACTGGACGTCTGATCCACAGATGTTCTGTTCGGTTAAATATTTATTCATTTGTCAAATAGAACATCTGATGTTCTGCACAGAGTTCATAGCACTGAACTAGTTGGTAACTCCAGTCCTTGGTTGGGCTTTTCAACAGAGAAATACTTTTACAATATAAACAGTTATAGAAAACAGTGTAAACAAGTGGTTCCAGGCACAAAAAGCCCCGCCCCTTTCATGTTTGTAGCTTATTTTGGCATCGATCCAGCTGATGTCATCACGTCTGTGCATGTGCTGATGTCACATCAACTGCCAATATGTGCCAAGTCTGAAGTAAATTGAAACAAAATTGATGTTTTGGGGTTTTTTTTCATAGATATTTGAAATTTAACTCATTATAAGTAAATGGGGAAAAAAAAGATTTTAAAAATTCAGAACAATTTTTAAACCTTGACCTACTTATCCCAAAATGTAATCGGGTCAAAACACAGTAATGTCCTGTCAGACCGCGAACTTTAATTATTGTCATTCCAACATTTATTTCAGTATAAAGCAGCTCCTTGTTTTGGAGAATCCCTGATGGTCCGACTGAAGCAAAAATGCACCTGAAAGTAAAACTGTGGGTCATTTAGCAACAACTCATCTGTCAAACTGTCTCTAAAATGTCCCGTCAGATTTTGAATACTGCGTTTTGACTTAATCACATCTATTGTGGGTCACTGGCAATCTATAAACCCGATTTGGTACGAATTCAACTATTAGAACCACAAACAAAAACCCTTTCCTTCCCTATTGGGGGGGCAGGGTAACAATAGTATAAACAAATATTTAAAAAAAAAAAAAAAAAAAAAGGAAAAATCTCAGCAAACACCATATTTTAGAAGTACCCCTCCACAGAGGTATTCCATCTGACCATTTTTTTGAGCACTAATCACCTCAGACCAGGAATGACCAACCCATCCTGCAGGTTCTGGATGTTCTGACCTGGTCATGACCTTCACAATCTGACTTTGAAGTTTCTTAGATAAGAACAAGTCTGATATGTAAATTCAACAAAGGAGGGATAGGGCTTTTTTTTTTTTTTTTTTGCAGTAAATCTTTCACTGCACAGTTTAGATCCAAAGGAAGAAATGTTGAGTTACTGCCCAATCAATCCCAAACTCTGAAAGTTGACTTTAGAATCAATCACCACTTTACCCACCGCCTTTGTTTATCAATGTATTGATCGATCTGCACTGTTGCTATCTGCCAATAATTGATAGGTGTTGATGTTACTTAAATGGAAAATGCTGCGTTTAAGGTTCATATGTTGGTCCAACATTTATTAATACATTAGATAAAAAAAAATCAAAGATCCGGGTTTATCTCATATTTACCACTTTGACTCCGTGTTTAGTTCAGGACTCATAAAAACGGCATTCTCAATTACAAAATTTGGGATCCTATCTACGTAAAGTTCCATTCAATAAGAAAAAAAACAAACATGAAATTGAGATAATGTGAACCAAATGAAACTGTACTAGCAATGCATCACTGCTTTTTTTCCCCCACAAATTCCAACACGTAGACGTTTCGACTACAGGTTGGAATTTGTCTTTTTTTCTCACCTCGAACCTGCTGTTTTCCTTTTCCCATCTGTGAAAAAAACAGAGCGCATCAGTGCGATTCGTCAGGTACAACTGTACCTGTACCCCCATGTTTATGTCCTGTGTGATCTTGGTTGTAATCTGGAAATAATTTCATTGCTCTGAAATATGTGCAATGACAATAAAGATATTGTATTCTAAATGTTTGTTGGATGTGTCAAAAACTCAGTTTAAAAAAAAAAAAAAAAAGCTACATCAATAATCAGCAAAAACTTTAACCCCTTGACGCCTGAATTTATTTCCAATTATGAAAAAAAATTTCACTTGTTTTTTCTTTCAAGTAGATAGTATTTTGGTTACATTTTGGAGTGGAGGGTGTTTGATGCGAATTCACAACAATCGGCATCAAGGGGTTAAAGAACAAGACTGATGTTGAAAATCGCGTTGTATGTCACACCAATTCTTATGTCATTTGGCGTGCTATACGTACACATTTTCATCCTTTCAGATGTTATTCAATGGCATTGAATCGCGTGTCAATTTACGCCACGATCTCCTATTTACATATCCGTAACCGCTAACCCCAACTGTCAGCGCTTGGTACGTGACGCAGCGAGAACATCCATGTGAAAAGCTTATAATGCATACAGATAACACGCCACTTCCTTTATGCGATTTCATGATGTCACATTGAAAGAATGGTGAAAAAATTCTAAGTGTAAAAGTTAAAACAAGAAACCACAAAACATGAATTCTTAATAGAAATATTACATTTATTTATAAAATAGATATATTAAGACTTTTAGATTCTCACTGTGCAAATATTTAAGTCAGCAAATAAGATCAGGCACTGTATAGAGCGCTCTATAATATCTGATGACAAATGTTAATATATTATATAATGATTACATTTCATCCCATAATCCAAAAAAAAAAATGGCATGTTTTAAAAAAATGGCTACGAGATTTACCTGTACCAGCTTTATGCTTACAGCATTTACAACAGTTACATTCAATCTTCAAATACAGAAGAAAAGACGATTGGAGTATTATTTAGCACATTTATGCACATTACCTCAGCACTTTATGTTACGCAGAAGGAAAAAATGCAAACCTACGTACAAGCCTCATCTGAAAAGCTCCACCTCACACAGTAGTTTCATGATTAAAACGACTACACGATGCAGCTTCCTCACAAATGCCATGCAACTGTCCACACTATAACTGCGCAACGATAATCTGCCGTCCTGATGCTGTACATACATCACACTCTTTAAATCTAAGACGATTACATCATGCTGAATCTTTTAACGTCTTCTTGACACAACAGTAACCACCACTTTTAAAAAGCTGAACCACACATCTCCAAAGACAAAAAAGAAATAACAGATGTCATGTTACACATCTCCTTACATCCTGATAAAGTCCAGAATTCCAGAGACTCTATGAAAGAAAGGAGCCAAAGCAGTCGGGGTCTTCTTTTACAGTTCTGTCTCTTTATCGTCCTCTAGGTAATACTCATCATCTGTTGTGGTGTCTGAGTTGCTGTCTGAAGACTCATCAAAGGTGCTCAGGCTGGAGATGTAACCCCTGGAGGGCAGATGGCCCCTGGGGGATTGGTTGTCCTGTTGTCGTTCTGAAGAACTGGGGAACGTAGGGGAGGAGAGTCTGGGGGGTTTGGATATGCGTCTGAGCACCGGGGACAGAGGAGGGGTCGGAGGGGGGGTTGGCGGACCTTCTGTATCCCATGGGAAGTGGTCAATGCTCATGTCGGGGCTCCGGGATGTTCTGATCGGAGCCGCTGAAGTAGTGGCACCTCCAGAGCCCCAGTTCGCCAAACGCCGGGTTAGTGATCGAGGAAGAGATCTTGACCTCATTTTACCAGGGTCACTGGGGAAGTACGCTGCTCGATGGTCGTTAGTGGGCTGGGAATCGTATTCTGTGGTCCCATCAGATGTCAAAGACCAAGGATCCAGATCGTCACCGTGTCGACAAGACAAAGCGGATTCAGAGAGGTCACCGACACTCATGAACCTAGATCCAGTGGAGATGCGTCCAGGTCCGGATGGTCGATTGGAAAGTACTGAACTCACAGAGAAAGACCTGCCCGGCTCAATGCCATACTTCAAGTCTGCATAGGAGGTTGCCATACATTCCTTGTTTGGATCTGGACTTGCGCTTGGAGGACCTGTGGATGCTCGGCTTCTTCTTGAACCCACTAAGCTGATGCTTTCTCCTGGCTCACATGGTGAGGGGGATCTGTGTCGTTGCAGCTTTGGGCTGTAGAAAACACTGTCGTCCAAGACATCAGGTGAGGAAAACAGGGAAACTGGAGAGAGTGAGGAGAAAGGAGAGAAGGGGGATCTGGGGCTGGATGTGGACTTTCTGAAGGCAGCAGAGGTGTTGGGGCTGGGATCTCTACAGGAGAGGAACTGGTTCGGTGGTTTATAATCCACTGTGTCACTGTTCAGGTCAAACTGGTGTAATGTTGGACTGTGTTTTTTCAGATGAGCTTGGGTTGTGCTTTCATCCGAAGTGTGTTGCTGGTCTGTTTCAGTGTCTGACAGTTCTGACCACATGGACGGTTTATCTCCGGCCATCGCGTTTCCTCCAGGTGAAGCAGGTATGAGTGTGTATCTATTTTGAGCCCATTTCTCTTTCTCCTCCATTTCCTTTTCATTGTTCTTCTCGCAGTCTTGTTCATCTGGTGTTTTATTTACACCGTTGCTGCTGATGTCACTCAACTCGCTGACTGAAGGGGTCTGGGATGCCCGCTTCCATTTCCACGGAAACGACAGTTCATCATCGGTTGACCGCTTCGTGCTGAACGTTTGCTTCAGCTTGTTGAGGACTTGGTCCATTTTGTTGTTGGTCTTGCTGACCCTCTCTGACTCTGGTCTTGATAAACCGGCGCTTGGCGTGCTTACACTTTTCTTCAGAGCAAAACGGCTTTTCTTTGGACTTTGTTCATTATTTTCTACTGAGAAAAACCTGCTTTTGCCGATTACGTTCTCCTTCACTCTTCTTTTGCAGTTTTCATCAAGCGACTGACTTTCTGTTGAGCTGCTACCGCTGGAGCTCTGATTCGACGGACTATGCGATTCCCTTGGAGGATCCTTTCTCAGAGCTGTTTGTGATTGTTGACTTAACTCCATCTCAAAAAAACTGGGTGTGTTTCCTGTATGCTTCAAAGGTTTAGTTGTGGTGTTCTTGGGGGGAGCTGTAGCTGCATTCTCTTTGGCTTTAATACTGTAAACCAATGTCTCAGTTACGCATGTTGAGGATTTGGTATGCGTCGTATCACCCTGGACATGAACCCGGTTATCAACGAGTAACACTTGGCCATTCTGACAGTCTTGGCTGCAACTTTTAATGTGATTATTATTGAGTTGATCATTGTTGTGCAAGAAACTTTTGTTTTGGAAAGGCAATGGAAGAAGCGGGGGTGGACTGATCGGCATTCGAGGGTGCTTGGTTATAGGTGTGGTCGTGTCAGGAGCCGGATCTGTTCGCAAAGAGAAACTGGATGTATAATTTGATTGAGAGGACTGCTGTGGGAAGAGGGCGGACCTTGGTGGTTTAGTCTTAGTTTCTCCTTGTGCCGACCTGGTAGACATTAGAGCCGAGTAGGGTGGGGAGCTGTAACGATGCTTATAACCACATGAAAAATCAGGAGGCAGTGACAGAGGAGCAGAGGAACGAATCTGAGCTGTGCCGGACTCCACCGATAGCGTCCTCCCCTGTCTGGGGTTGTTTAAGTCCTGATTTTCATGGTCAAAGCTGACAGTGGCCCCAGATCTTTCTCTGGTTGTGAAATCTGCAGAGTCGGACGATAAGGAGCGATACTTCTCACCTCTTCCCACTTGTATACTGGATGCTTTGGGGATTGGGGAAAAACGAGGGGTTGCGTTTGTGGTTAGGCTGCCTGATCTTAGAAAAGAGAAGATGGATGGAGACTTGATGCTTCGTGGGGACATGGTAGGAGGGTTGGATGGAGCTGGTTTCTCCGTTGACTGCTGCAGATCCACCGAGTCCTCCCATGTTACTCGTCTAATTCGCTTTCCCTCCATTTTGGGGTGTGATTTTTCTGAACCTTTGTCTGAGATGCTGGAGAACGTTCTTCCCTGCTTTGGACTGCATGTGTCTGAGTAGCTGGGGCTGGTAATGACAGGGGTGGGTGGGGGGGTCAGTAGAGAGGAGGCCGTAACAGTGGTGGGAGATGTTAGAAAGCAAGGACTAGTTGTAGTTGTTACTGAATGATGGCTGGTGGTGGCGCTGGAGAATGTTGGAGAGTAGTTGGTATTAGAGAATGTCCCGACTGTGGGCATCAGGTTGGACATAATTTTAGGTTGGTAAGATTTAGGCACAGCTGCATAGCTTCGCTCAAAGCCAAGAGGTGTGTGGCTGGACACTTTAGATGACAACACTGACACTGGAGCGTCACATTGGGATGAAGCATGGATACTAGTCTGGGAAGAAACTGGATGTGACTGAAAGGAGGGGACGATTTTAGCATTTTGGACCAGATCTGGACTATTGTTGAAGGTGTTATGAACAGAGGGAGATGGTCTGGTAAACTTGTGAGAGTCCCTGATTTGTGTCATGGTGGGGGTGTTGTTAGTTTTGGGTGTACTGTGATTATTTCGGTAGCGGCTGCTGCTCTCAGTGGGTGTATTTGAGCTTTGGAGGTTCAGCAAAGTAGGTGGTAATTCAGTTACATTTGCTGCAAATGAACCAGCGCTTACATCATGTTTGTTCAACTCTTTGCAGTGACTCAGCACCGTTTGTCCTGCAGCTCTACTAATTTTAGAAGTAGACAAAACATCAGGCAAACTCTGAGGGGCTGGCATTTGGGCGTTGAATTCTGAGCTGTACTGCCCTTTGGCAGGTGAATCCCCTGCATTTTTTTGTCTCAAGTTGTGGGTCCCTCCCTGCATCTTCACAACCAGGTTCATGTTACCTTTGCAGACTGGCTCTGCTGTGTTATTGTTGTCTCTATAATTGGGGAATTGACTATTAAACCTTTTGTTGTTTGTTGGACTTGGAGAGCCTGCGGCATTATTATTATTTCTACAGGGTGGGACTAAGGGTGTGTTTGTCTTGTTTTGGATGTTGGTTGTGTCGCTGACACTTATAGGGGAAGTGCCATCCTGAGAAATTTGTTTCCAGTAGGATGTGGGTGCCACGGTGGCCCTCATAGGAAGAGAATGGGTTTTTAAAAGAGCAGACCGGTCATACGGAGAATGTGTGGTGTCTGAACCCTGTTGTATTTCTGATGGTCGCCTGCTAATAAATGTCTGTTTGGAGCATAAAAGGTCAGGATGGATGGGCTGAGATTGTTGGGTAAAAGGTGTGTTTTCTGCATTTTTGTTTATGGGTGAAGCTGAAAAGATACTTGTTTTATAGATGCCTCTTTCTCCGTGATTTGTAAGCGATGGAGAAAGCATAGGCCCGGGGTCAGTAGTCCGATTTGAAATGGATGTTGGGGAAAGGAGGGGCTTAATCCTCGGCTGAAAGGTTTGGGATAGGTGAGTTGCGAACAGCTTCCCCTGCCGATCACTTTCTGGAGAACTTAGTGGCTGTGGGTTCATCTCACCCAGAGTGGGGGTTTCATTGGAACTCCTGCAGCTGGAGTTGAACCTCCTTAAAGACAACAGTAGACTGCTTGTTGTCGGTTTTGAGCTCAAAGCGGAGAGTCCGGATTGTGGTGACCTCTGTTCGTTTGAGTCCAGGGACATGGGAGACACTGGAGACAGAGGTGATACAGGACTTGGACTAAATACATCTGCATTTCTATTGTTCATTCTGACAGAGTTCATGTCCAGTGAGACAGACTGAACCATTTTCCGATTTGATTCATAGTCCAGACTTGCAGGACCACTCGTAGACGACCAGCCCACTGTGTTCCTCCTGGTACTAAGAAACGGGAGATGTTCTTGGGTTGGCAGTCTATCCGCCAACATCCTATCAGAACCACGTTGAGTCTCCTGAAATGGTCCATGAGCGTGGCTGGCCTCAGTGGAACTGGGCCTATTTGTTCCATCTGGTAGCCCCCCCTGGGCCTCTGGAGACCCTGATCCTTCTAGTCTTTTGTTCCGTCGAAGTCGGCCACTCCAGTGTGGCGCCAAGACCGTAACCACAGTGGACGACAACATGATTGGAGGGTGTTTAGGGGGGTTCTGAAGATCTGTATGGTCCTTCAGGTCTTCCTCTAACTCAGCTGGTTCAGAGTCAGTCCTCTGAGGCTGAAGTCCACGATGGTCATTAGTCTGATGTGGTCCACAGTCACCGTTAGAGAAAATGTGACTTTTACCAGAGTCAATTCTGGTCTTTAGGCCATTGAAGACTGTTTCCTCTTCCTTCTTGACAGGAAGTGGTTTCTTTGATGTCTGGTGGTTGGTGGTTATTGATGCTGAGGTCTCACTTTGTCCATTAACCTGTTGAAAGAACACAAAGTTACTGAAGATAATGTGTCATTTTTCAAACAGCTGTGTTAATTTATAGTTTTCCAATAAGTATAAAAGGCAATATTAAATACTTATAAAACACAGTAGACTGGGATGAACACTATACAAACCAATATTCACCAGGGAGATATTTATGCTGCGTAAAAACAGTGTTTTAACAGTGGAAAGTTAAGTCAGTCATATTTATTTGTGCACATTAATATTTCAATTACTGTTTGATGATGCATTTCATTCCACATCATTTCAATGGTGGAGTCTGTGTAGACTTTATGGGTTCGGAATTTTTTTGTCAGTGGGGTCATAAATCTGTGATGATGAAAGAGATTTTTTGGGATCCTGAGAAATTAAGTAGATGCCACAAAGATCCAATAAAAACAAATAGAATAGTCAGAGTTGTCATGCTGAAATTGAAACTGTATTGATTAATGTCATTCTAGGCTTTAAGTAAGAGGCTGGAAAACATTCCACCAATAATCTGACAGTGACTTCCATCTGCAAACAAACATTACTAATCCAGCCGGTTCAGCCCAACATGAAGCTTCAGCTAAATTATAGATGAGGCGGGCTGTTAATTCAGCTGTTATACAGAAAGTCACGTTAAAAGCTCCTATTCCACATTAAAATGACACTGATCGAGTAAATTTATACGATTACATCATCAGTTACACAATGATCCAGGTATTGAATGTGACAAAGGCATTGACGGTTTTATATGGTTTAAATGCAAGAAATGGCAAAGAATTATAGGATATTTACATTAATGTTGTTAATATTACTATAATTATCAATATTTTATCATTATTAGTCATTGTCATTATTGGTGTCATCACTGACATTATGGTCTCATTGTTGTCATCATCATCATTAGTTGCTTTTCTATTGATCCTCAAATATCGCAAATATCACTTGCGCATAAAAACACAAATATTTCGCCCAAACTCTTGTTTTTCGATTAAACGTTTTTCTGCTGGCAAGAGGTGGTTTTTCAGGTGTAGTGCAATTGGTATATTATGCAAAACTGCAATAGAAAGACCTTTTACTATAACTAGAGATACATGAATAAAAAAAACAAAAACAGATGTTGAGAGACGTTACAACAAGTGAAGAAGAGTTTGAACAGAAACATGGTGTGGTATGTGAGGACACACCAGGAAACTGAATAATTTAATAATTTAGTACCAGATAGAGGGTAATATGTAATAATAAATATATCTGTAAATCAACACCATATTTATGTTTGTTTTCATGTTTATGGAATGACTTCTCATGTCATCTTGTGATAATAAACAAACCATCGCATTTGTGATTTAATGGAAAAACTGACATTATGCACTTCTGTTTTTTTTTTTTTTTTACATTTAGTAAATATCGATAAAGTTTTGCGCAGATGCCTAACAGAAAAGTGACTAGTGTTGCCATTATCGCTGTCATTCTTGTTGATGACACTGCTGTCATCATTGCTGATGTGGCAATCATTGTCAAAATCCTAGTCGTTGTCATTACTGTCATAGTTTTCATCGTTTCTGGCCAGAGGGGTATCGTAATCGTTTTGTGGATTGTTTTTTCTAGTCGAGGAGTATTAAAAATGAGCAGCAGCTTATGTTTGATGTTGACATTGTAGTTGATGTTGTCGTCACTGTCATTGTTATCATCATCATTATTAGTATTACTACTATTATTATTATTATTATTATTATTATTATTATTATTATTATGTCTGTTTTTTATATATGATGAGAGTGTGACTTAACTTATTTGGCTTCAGGTTATTTATTTATTCTTACCATAATAAAAATGGCCTTTGTGTGTTTTCCTGTTTGTCCTGAATGTGAATTAAAAGTCATTTTAATTCCATTACAGCACACGTCAAACAAATGTTTTTGAATATTTCATAATCGTGATGTAATGACTGTTTCCAAACCTATATTATAATAAATACAGGTTGACAAGAAATGAGCCCTGCGGTAAAAGTGCCTCCTCCACATCGACTTCACAGCCGATGATTCAACCAGTTAAGAAGACGCTTAGGCTGTAATTATCCTACGACAACCTCCCATTTGACTGAACGGATGTTAAAAAGTGACCACAGATGTGTCAGGTGTATAATTCCAGCCCAGTTGCTTCCATGTTCAACCTTCAAACCGATGCAAATTGTGTTCACGGTGAAGGAATAAACAGTTTTTTGTCTGCGGTGGTTTTCTATCTGACTTGCAAATAACTGGCAAGAAGCCGGAGAGTTTTCAGAGCCTCGGTTCCCAGAGAACCAGGCCTCGACAAACAGGTTATTCTGAAAGACACGAGAGATTTCCAAGACTGCAAAAACAATGTGTGCACACCCTGTCCTCTAAGTGTTAAAATACTAATCAATCACATGTGTCTGCAGAGACTACCGTGTGATTTAATGTTTTCACGGTTAAATGACGGATGCCAACAGCTGTGGAGACGGAAATTCAACACCGTCATGAGCCCGGATTAATGATATTCAACATGATGGACTTCTTACCTGGTGTTTAGGATTCCTCTGTGGTTCTGTCAGACTGGAAGAGGAAACAGAAAAACCATTAGATACTCTATTTTATTTTTATTTTTCCTTTATTTAACCAGGAAGTCCCATTGAGGTTAGAAATCTCTTTTGCAAGGGAGACCTGGCCAAGGTAGCAGCCATACAAACGAAAAACTATAGAACACACATTAGGGCCGCACGATATTAGCAACACTTGTGATATGTGATGTGGATGTACAGCACTGCAATGAAAATAATATTGCAATATTTCTGGTTCACCTACAGAAATACCAATTTGAGCTCAGAAAACTGTTCCTTAACAGTGTTTAAATGAGCCTATTGTTTGTATGTGACTCAGTTATTTAGAATTTACAACAAAATACTGAACTACTACAATCAGTTCCACAGTTGTGTCCAAAAACCTGCTGATGCTGCTACCACAGACCTTCAG
>JAQQZY010000014.1:28453965-28464156 GCA_030068375.1 Ostorhinchus rueppellii
ATGGCTGAAGTGCCCTTGAGCAAGGCACCTAACCCTACACTTCTCCAGGTTGTAACCAATACCCTGTAATAACTGTAGTCGCTTTGGAAAAAAGCGTCTGCCAAATGCATAACTGTAAATTTATTTATTATTAAGGGGAGGCAGGGTTAATAAATAAATGAATGTTGACTAAATACATGTTGAAATGTTGTTTTTGCTCTGTTTGTTTACACTTCAGCAGCAAAACTATTGGTTGACTTCATACCATATTACTGTATATTTATAGACTGCAACTGACCCAAAAGAGATGCCATTACATTTTGGGAACAGTAGGTCAAAGTTCACATTTTTTAAATGAATTAAAAAATTTTTAAAAATCCCCATTTACTTATAATGGGCGGCATTTCACATTTATAAAAACTAAAATTTTGTTTGAATTTACTTCAAACTTGATACATATATAGAGTTGACATGCTGACATCAGCACACCCAGACATGATGACACCAGCTGGATTGATGCCAAACCAAGATACAATACCTGTGAGGGGCGGAGCTTGTTGTGCCCGGAACCACTTGTTTATTTGTTTGTTTATTTATCCACAGACATTTCTAAACTCCAGAAACTCCAGAAAGCATCATTGATCATATTATCCTTTCTTTAACTTTATTTCTGACTGCTGTCACAAATCTAATTTTATTTATGTAGTACCACATCATAACAAAACTTATCTCATGATGCTTTACATTTAGAGAAAAAGTACCTTTAACAGGCAGAACCTGGAGTAGACCCCAACTCTCGGAGGATGGACCACTGACAAGATCAGTTAAAGAGAGAAAGGACACCCACACACACACACACACACACACACACACACACACGGAATAGATGCACAAACTGAACTGTACTCGTGGAAAAAATTATTAAACCACCCTTGTTTTCTTCAGTTTCTTGTTCATTTTAATGCTTGGTCCAATTAAAGGTGCATTTGTTTGGAGAAATCTAATAATAACAATAAAAATAGCTCATAGTAGTAAACAAAAACAGTGCTTTTACACATTCCATGTTTTCTTTTCTGTCTGTTTTAGTCACATGGTACACATAGGAGTTAGGACTGGATTGCATAACCATTGTTTTGGATGACTTTTTATGGTCTAATAGTTTTTTCCGTGACTGTATACTCCACAGACACAGGCAACTGAAGAGAAAACAGAACATTAGTAATGATAGCACACTGTATTTTTTTGCTTTAGTTTTTACTCCTTTACATACTTCACGTATATCCAGATTGGATATTAATACAGAGACTGAAAAACTAGCATGTGTATGGTACAGTATGGTATATATGGTATGGTATGGTAATGTATGGTGCCAGGTTATGTAAGTGTTAATTTACACTTTTAGTCCCTGGACAGGCTGATGGTTAAAAATAAATGCTCTAAGTACATCAGTTTAGACATAAAACACTGTGCACTTTTAACCCCCCACGACCACATATAGTGTCAGATTGTGCTGAAAGTTACTGCCCTATGATTTAGATTAGATTGTTTTTGTGTAAAACTTATTCCATGCATATTTATATTTGAAAGGATGCACAAGGACAAGGACATTTGACCTTGAAAAAGCAGGTCATGGTCACCTGTTTCCGATATTCTTCTGCTCCACGATAAGATGCATCCACAGTATGAATGTGGGGCAGAAATCTGAATGCATTCTTCAGATAATGGGATAATGTGACGACAAAACAGTCATAATAAGCCTTCACCAAAGAGTGAAATTTAGAATTACTCTTACTATAACTACCAATAACTGACTAGTACAAACACCCTTTACTGCAAATACTATTACTCCAAATACAAGTATTAACTGTAACTGTTAGAACCAATACTATAAAGCTCTACCATTTATGGAACTATATAATAAACACTAACACAACTATATGGAGAAATTAATTTAAAAAAGTAAAAAATAAATTTGAAAAATAATCAGATCATAATAAACAGATGGAACATTTAAACCATAAATAACACAGGTTTTACACAGTCTTTCTTTCTTTCTTTCTTTCTTTCTTTCTTTCTTTCTTGATGAGGAACTTCCTGTTAAAATCATCTTCTTTATTAAATCCATGTCTTTTCTCTTTTTCTTTTCTAAACAGGTTGGATTATTTTTTGGATTTTATTTTTTTCTTACTTTAAAATTTTTTTTTTATTAAGTTCTTTCTTCCTTCCATCTGCTGGTATTTCACCTCCTGAGACCCAGTAAATAGAAGTTGTTGTAGTTTTACATTACATAATTGCCTTGATTGGAAACTGAATGATGCCACAATTTTTTAGATCATCTTTTTCATTTTTATTTAATAAAATTTCCTTTGCAATTATTATTATTATTATTATTATTATTATTATTATTATTATTATTATTATTATTATTATTATTGTGCTGTGAAACTCTAGTCACTGCTGTTTCAGAAGGTTTAGGTCATATTTTCAGAGTAACAGCGCCCTCCTCTGGTCAGTTTATTTCCTTCTGAACCCACTGTTGAACTTCATTTAAAGCTATTACATGAAAACACTGACAGATCCTTTTACTGCAGTTATCACTAAACATTTTACATTTAAGTAGATTTGACTTGTATTGAAGTGAAGTTTTTATGCTGAGCTTTTATTTGAGAATTTTTAAAAAATAAATATAAGAGAGGATATATTTTAACTTATCAATAAACATATTGATAAGCGCGCAATGACACTGATAAAACAAACAAAAAGATATTTCTCCTCAGATCCATATTTTCTGCCTCTAACAATGAAAATTAGAAATGTAAGATTACACATTATTAAATCAAACTGAACAAAAAGATGAACCAAAACATTAAATAATCATTAACTGTTAAAAATGAAGAAATTAATTAAGAAAAACAAAAATAAAAAAGGAACAAAATAATCAGCAAAAAAGACTTACTGGATTATAATAGCTCCTCCTTGATGTCACTTCGATCTGGATGGCAGAAAGATTTAGAACAAGATCTTGACGACGAGCATGTGTCGTAATGTTTTTGTTTCTTTATCTTGTTATTAAATTATTGAGCAGAATTACAAATTTATGCACAGAATGTATTTAACGCCTGTCCGTCTTAGCTAGATGTATCCCACTGTGTCCCCTAAATGTCATCGCTGTAAAACATGCACCGGCTCACTTATTCATGTATTTTGGGACTGTAGTAAATTAAAGCATTTTTGGAATGAAGTACACAATTTGACAACCAAACTTATGCAAATTCAATTCAAACTCTCACCTCTACTGTATCTTTTTGGTACAGATTTAGACAGTACACTAGACCCCGTCTCCAACAAAAGAATAGGCATGATAGCCTATGTAGCCAAAAAATGCATATTGCTCAACTGGAACCAAGCAACACCACCTACAATTAATCTGTTTAAAACAATAATGAATGACACAATGCAACTGGAACACCTGAAAGGTAAAGGGGATCTTTTTGTGCAAACATTGGCACCCTTGATTATCATCTGATCTCCTTTATGTGCCATCTCACTTTGGACTTACATATGACTTGTGCCCATGTTTACCCTTTGTTTTGTCTTTTTCTTTACAAATGATAACAGTAATAACAAGAATGCACTTGTTTTATTTTTGTATTTATTATAATTATTTTAAACACTTTGTTTACCAAGAATTTATTTATTTATTTATATATTTTAATATCTACAATAATTTATTTGCTCTCTCTTAGCTTGCCTGTGTGTTTTGAGTGTGTTGTTTTTGTGTATTAAAGAGAAAACTCAATAAATAAACGATTGAAAAAAAAATGAAAAAAGACAATCAAGAAAATTACACAATAAATAAATAAAATCAGTGTAATGAGTAAAACATAAATTATTCAATAAAATAACAGGAGGATGATCATGGAAGTGAGAAAAGTGGCAAAGCAGTTGATAAAAAAAAGACCAGGTTAACAAAATTATCAACAAACTGATCAAAGATGAAGAAAAACTCAATAATATATTTATATACAAACAAACAAAATACTCAAAGAAATGCCAAAATTAACCAAATTTGATACAAAATAAAAAAGAATAAAATAAAAAATCAGTAAAATTACATAAAAAGCAGGAACATTAACCAGTAAATTGAGAAAAAATATCAATATAATCAATAAAATAACAGAAAAGAAAAAAGACCAAAAAACACCAAAAAATGGACAAAGTAGTCATCAAATTGAGCAAAAAAATGAATAAACTTATCAAAAAATTGATTAAAAAAAGAAAAAATTAGGTAAGAAATTCACCAAAAATGCACAAAATGTCATATAAAAGTACTTTTATTATATATGAATAACTATGCAAAATTATTTTACAAATATCATTTAAAAATTAAGAAAATGAACAAATTAATCAACAAATGACAATCAAATAAAATGACAAATTAAGAAAAAGAAAACAATAAAAAGAGTAAAACCAACCAAACCAAATAATACATTAAATAAAAATAGACACAATAATAATAACAAACCCAGTGCCGTGTGTTGGCTCAGAGCTGCAGTGTTAGATCAGAACCACCAGGGGTCAGTGTTGGTTCGTCTTAAACTGGTCTGATCTGATCCTGGTTCAGTTCTGGAGATAAACCAGGTCAAAAATAAACAGAAATGAAATGAAACGGACACAAATGACGCAGATTTAAAAATGTAAGAGTCTCAGAAACTGATGAATCCCATGGTAAAGCTTTATTTTATTTATATTTCCACACCTTCACGTGAAATTATGACGCGTTTTTGGAATGATTTCAGTTGGTTTTTGGGGGGTTGGACTTTATTCTAGTGTCAGTTTGAGTCCAGATGCAGGACTGGAGGAGATCCGGTCAGCAGAAACCTTCCTCCTCCTCCTCCTCTTCCTCCTCCTTCTCCTCCCACCCCCCACCAGGAGGAGGATGCGGGTCCGTGTTCGTGGTCCTGACTCCAGTCTGGGTCTCGGTCTGAGGAGTCCAGGTTTCTGCTCCGGGATCCGGTTTTGTCTCCAGTGGGATTTTTGCGTGTTTTCGGTGCAGATGCGGCGGCTCGGACGGTCACATCTGGGATAATTAAAAACAAAACCAAAAAAAAAAACGGGATTATGATTCGCCTCGGACGCGCGTGCCCACGGAGTTACAGCTGAGGTTTTCGTCCGCACTTCGGATTCTGCGCGTGATGGAGACCAGCGAGTTCACGGTGATCAAACTTTTCATCGTGGGGATTCTGGGTAAGTTCTGTTATTTCTGTTTACATTTTTTAAAAAAATTTATCTGGAGGTGTTTTCTAATTCGGACACCCAAACTGAATCCCCTCATCTGGACGCATTACTGCGCATTGGCAGCGTCTGAGTGTCCCGTGCGCATCAACTGAGACAAAGACGCACGAGCTGAGTATGAAAAAAAAAGTCTCGCGTCCATCAGACCTGCTCCACCTTCACAGCCCAGTGCGCGCGGATGACCTATATGCGGCGGATTGGGCTCGTTAGCGGGTGGAAATGATGTCGCGTGGTGTGAGGTCGTGACAGATGAATGGAGGGCAGATGGACAAATGGACAAATGGACAAATGGACAGAGCGGTCCCACATGTCCAAGAGTCCGTTGTCATTGTGTCTTTGACCGGATGTTGTGTTTCTGTGAAGTTTGTGTGTCTGCCCTGCACTGACAATAGAAAGAGTTAAGAAATATCGCGATACTAGGCGGTTTTAAAAAAAATTTAAAAAAAATATCGCGCTAGTTTTTTTTTTTTTTTTAATCTGGGTCTTTATTATAATTTCAATAACGGTAATGATGAAAGTACAGTTTTCATTTAGTGTTTTTCTTATGCTGTTGAGTTAATTTCTGGTTGCATTTTTTTCTCATGTTGGCTTATTTACGTTGTTTCGTTTGTTTATGATGAAGTTGCATCTTATTACATCATTGTCAGGTTTTGTTGTTGTTTTGGTGCCTTTTTGTCGTTTTTGCCTGGTTGAGTCTTTTCTGTTATTTTCATCTTTGGTTTTTGTTTTGTTTTTTTGTCTTTTTGCCCAGTTGTATGTTGTTTTTTTTAAAAGTTCCTTTTATGTCATTTGCATTTTTTAAGAAATCTTTTTGCCTGGTTGGATATCCTCTTAGTTATTTTTAGTTCATCTTATATCATTTTCAGTTTTTTTTTCTTTTTGTTGTGTTTTTCCTGGTTGTGTCTTTCTGTTATTTTCATCTTATTATCAATCAATCAATCAATCAATCAATCAAATTTTATTTATATAGCGCCAAATCATAACTAAAGTTGTCTCATGTATCTTGTTCAACTGTTTCATCCTGCTGCATTTTTTTCCCTTTAGTTTCCGTCTCATTGCGTCTTTTTGTCGTGTGTTTGACGACTAAACAATGACTGTGGTTTGAACTTTAACTCAGGACCAGACTTTGAAATAAACTCCTAGCTGTTGAAAAACAGGTGTGTTTGTCAACTGATGTCGCTCAGATCTGTTTAGTCCAGTTGAAGTTGTCAGTTTTGAGCAGGTGTTTGGGCTCAGTTCAATCTGGGTCTGAATCCTTTAGCTCTGATTCCTTTGTTTGTGAATCTTTTAGTTCTGAATCATTTGAGTCTAATTCCTTCGGTTCTGAATCCTTTGGCTCTGAATCCTTTGGGTCTGATTCCTTCGGTTCTGATTCTTTTGGTGCTGAATCCTTCGGTTCTGATTCTTTTGGTTCTGAATCTTTTGGTTCTGATTCCTTTGGTTCTGATTCTTTTGGCTCTGATTCCTTTGGTTCTGAATCCTTTCATTCCGATTCCTCTTTAAGGTCCGTGGTTTGGTGCAGGTAGAGAATCTGGTTTCAGGTCCAATGTCCTGTAGGAGGATGTGGTCTAGGTCTGGACCAGGTCCATGGATCAGATCTACTGTTGACCTGAAACTCCTCTTAGATCCAAAAACACTGAGTTTAGTCACAGACGACGACACGAACCGGAAAATATACGATGATGAAGAGACACCAGGCTCTGGTCCAGACCAGAAGAGTCCACAAAAACCAGAACCAACAAGGGTCACATGGTCCTGGGAGGTCGTGTCCACATGTCCAGACCATGTCCAACGGTTAGATTTAGAAAAAAGGATCCATCAGATTAAAATAAAACATGAACAAAAGATTCAGATCAGCTGATTATTGGGTTGTTGTTGGTTTTTTTTTTAATTAAATGTTGGTTTATTTTATTGATAATTTAGTTATTTTTTTGTTTTTGTTTAGTTTTATTACTGTTTTTATTAATTCTTCACTTTATTAATTGTATTTTCTTTATCTTTCATTTCAGTTGAGCCTTTAGTGGATTTTTCTGCATTTTATGGATTATTTAGTTGTTTTTCTGTTAGTTTATTATTTACTTACTGATTTAATTTTATTGATTTTATTACAGATTTGTTTAAATTTGGTTATTTCTCGCAATTTTGGTTCATTTTATCAGTTATTCTACAGAATTATTTTCTTGTATTATATTTGAAACTTTTTTTATTGATTTTAGTTCACGTAGATTTTTAGTACATTTTTGTTCATTTTATTTCTTGTTTATTTTCTTTCATTTTATTGATAGTTTGTTCATTTCTGTTCATTGCATTGATCATTTAGTTAATTTCTTGGTCTTAATTGTTAATTTTTTGGTCATTGTTTTTCATCTGTTCATTTTTTATTCATTTCATCGACTTTTTTAGTCAATATTAAATTTTTTCAATCTTTTTCTTTATTTCTCCATTTCATTGCATCTTATTGATTATTTTGCAAATTTTATAAATTTTGTAATTTTATAGATTTTGAAAAATGTATTTACTTTTGTTTTTGTTCATTTGAATTATTTTCTTTTCTTTCATTTTACTGATTTTTTTCATTTCTTTAAATTCTATCCGTCACATAGTTAATTCCTTGTTGTTTGTTATACATTTTTTATTCACTTTATTGATTTTTTTACCATTGTTTTTCTTAATTTCATTATTTTTATTGATTTTTGTGCACATTTTATTAGTTATTTTGTCCATTTTTTTCTTTATTCACTTATATTTTTCTGGGAATTTCACGCCATATTACACAACTTTTACTCCAATTGAAAAACAATGGGTTCAGTCTTTAATTTTATGAAACATTTTTTTTTATTTTCATCAAAATTAAAATCGATCTGATGAGACAGAACAGTTATTTTGCTTCAGTTTCACTTTTTTCCCCAGTAAATTTTCACATTACACTGACAGTAGTCCATGTGGGACCTGGTTTTCCTGTGAGACCCTGAATCTCTCTGATCCTCTGGTTCTCTGAGACCCGGTTTGGTGGATCCGCAGACTCCAGGGTCCAGTTTCCATCTAGACCACATGGACTCATCTGTCCCCAGTGACTGTGCAGCATCTGTTCATCCCATAAATACTCATTCACAGTCCGGGAAAATGCCTCTGGCTTCTTCTGTTCCTCTGCCATATGAGGAAAAACCCATTTATTGTGTGTGTGTTTTTTTTTTCTTTAATAAATGCTATTCATAGGCGTTTGTGGTGAGATGTTTCTAGAGGCTCCATATGTCGGGCTGATGTTTCATTATTTCTTTAAGCACATGGACATGGTTAAACGCCGTGATGTTTATCACCTGCACATTCCTGGAGTGAAAGGCTTTCATGTGTGGAAATCAGGCCAAGTCATTTGTTAAATGTGGAAAAATGTGAGATTTGACTTTCAGAGATAGAAACACTGGTTGTTATTAGTTCATTAGATGTCATTAGTGTTTTAGATTTTACATCAACAGAAGGTTCCGTCTGTTCAGGAGACAAACACATGGACAATAAAAGTGTAGGTGCCGTATATAGAATTTGTGTGGTTGATGAAAATTTCAGTTCTGTTGTTGTTTGGGGATTTTATAGCCTTGTTGTTTCATATTAATGTGTTGAGAAGTTCCGGGCGTAAACATGGGAGTGTCTGGCTTTGACAGGGTTCCGGTGAGCTCGGGGTGTGGCGTGCCTGGGTGGGTACGATATTTTGGAGCCGAGAGGAGCACGTGGTTTTTCTGACCGTGTTCGGAACGTGTTTGGACTGAGGATAAGTTTGTTTATTTAGGTCGTGATTGGACAAAAACGTAGGCAGTGTATTTTTTGTGTAGTTTACCTTTATTTTCGCATTTTTGTAATAAACTGAGAAAACGAACTTTTGTGGAGGACACGCTTTTTTTGCAACACGAGTCAGCCTCAAGCTCCGGTGGAAAGTTTTATTGGAAAACCTACAAAAAGAATGAGGTTGTGTTTAATGAACATTTAAAGACATGGAACTGTTTTTGTGGCAGCTTCCAAATTAATTTAATCCTTACTAAGTCATTTATCACCTTTTATTTTCTTATTATCTGCTGAATTTTCTTTCTTTCTTTTAGTTTATTTCAGACACAAACGTAACACAAAACATAAGGAAAAATAATAATAATCATGAAACTAAACAAACAAACATAAAAATAGAATAATAGAAAAAAGAACAATTGTTGTGCCTGAAAGGGAGTAGGAAGAAGCCAACATTTATCCAGTCCTACCCCCTGTCCTACCCCAAACCTCCGACTGTTAGTGCTCAATCATTTAACTCCTGAATCGATTTCCAATTGTGGAAAAAAAAATAGACTTGTGTTTTTTCTTTCAAGTACATAGTACTTTGGTTGCATTTTGGAGCAGGGGAGGTTTGATGCAAATTTACGACAATTGGCGTCAAGGGGTTAATCTCTCACTATACAACATAAGATTATGATTATCTATAAACACAGCCCTACGAACATGTACACACACACACACACACACACACACTGTACAATAGAAAAACCTGACAATCCAACAATGTTTGCAACATATTGTGAAAAAATATTTATTTGTAGGTTTTGGCTTTTTTTTTTTTTAAAATTAATGTAATGTGATTTACTAAACCTGAAACTAGTTGTGGTGGCTGATTTTGCATCTATATTTAGTGTCTGAAATGCAGGTTTGAACTGGAACAGCTTCATCATAAGGATTCAAGGAAGTTTATTTTCATTCAATCAGAGAAAGAACGAAACTAGATACCGAGGACCCGTATTAGCCATCACAATAAATAACCAATAAATAGTGAATATGTTAAAATCTACTAAAACCAAGGCTAGAAATACATTCATCTTCTATCCCCGCTTTATCCTCACTAGGGTCATGGGGGTCACATGGAGCCTATCCCAGCTACTTAAGGGC
>JAQQZY010000014.1:28467099-28479029 GCA_030068375.1 Ostorhinchus rueppellii
GGACCTTCTTGCTGTGAGTGCTAACCACTGCACCACCGTGTCGCCTTCAAAGGGAGATACATAAAAAAATTAAATGAATCCAATCACTAGTTTGTAGGATGTGATGAGAACAGATACTCACAATACCATTCAATACAAAAAAGGTAGATACACATTTTTTAAGAAACTGAAAAACCATATACTGTACTAATAATAACAATAACAATAACAACAAAAATAATAATAATAATAATAATAATAATAATAATAAAAAGAAGAAGAAGAAGGAACACATATTGGTCACAGACTCGTATTAATAACTCTACTGTGGAAGTGATGGTTCTACCTCTTATGTGATTCAGAACCAGGTACTGAAAAACTTATTGGCACATCCTTTTATAGAACATCTGATTTTTTTCCAAAGTTAAATGATGTAAAAGATTCATAAACTGAGATTTAAATGTTGGAGGTTGTTTATTTTCCCATTTCAGTGGTATTAGTCTATGAACTAGAAGTGTGGTGAAGATACTCCGAGTTTTAGATTTTTGGTTCAAATGGAAAGAATGTGATGTAACACTAAATACTGCAGTTGTTGCCTCAGGTTCAATATGAGAACCTGTTACATCAGAAAGAAATGTAAATATAGACTGAGAAAAGTTTTTCAGTTTTGAACAGAAGCAGAACATATGAGACAGTGTGGCTGCTTCAGCTTCATCACAAGTAGAACTCATGTCCGATTTAATATTTGTCAACTTCACTTTAGTCTGTGAACCCCTTGGAATAGAATTACTCTGTGTCCTAAACAGACTGAGGATGAAGGAATGTTGTCAAGTATCTGTTAAAAGATTTCAAGGTGAGTTCTGTTATTCAACATTAAAGATTTGACATGTGATGCCTTCAGGGCTAAAGACAAAAACAACGTATGAAATCTCGCAGAAGTGGCTCCCTAGCAACACCTCTGTGGAAGCTGAGTGTAAAATCTGATGTTCATATCATCATCATTTAAAAAAAAAAACAAAAAACATTTGATCAGTTTATTTGCAGTATATTATATATTCTGTTTTTTACTCCCACCCTTTTCCATGGCAACACATCCATTTCTTAGGTTTATTTGGGGAATTTATGCTATTCACCCTAAAAAAAAACAAAAAACCTAAATGGCGACAGGTCTCAGGTACTGCTTCTATTCTGATATGTTTCATCCAGCACCCACCCTGAACACACCCACAATGTTTATATTAGGGTCGTTACTATGGCAACAGTGTATATTCCAAACCATTGGCACAAAACAGGAAGTGGTTATAATTTCAGTGTACTTTATCCAATCTTTTCATAAAAATATAATCTGTTTTTTTGTCAGAGTGGCCTTAATTCCTCCATTCCATCTATTCAGTTTATTTTTGTTTGTTTTATTTTATTTAGTCAGAGTATCCCCAAAACTTGAGGTTTCTTTGTAGCTACATTCACACCTTGCATTAACATCTTATCTCAGTTTTTTTCCTGATCACCCATTTGTTAACACAGCCTTATTTTATCTCTTCAGATGACAAAAGAAGCACAAAAGCTTCTATATCTATAAACGTCAGCAGAGCACGTGTCTTTGTACAATGTCAGCTTTATCTGTGTAAAATGGGTTCTAATGGGTTCTAATTATCTTTTTCCAGGCCATAATCAGCCCTGAACGGTCTATTCTTATAGTTTGAGTCCAGTGTGAGTGGAGCAGGTGTTTCCTCACTGTAGCTTTTCTTCGTTGACCTTTTCCCTGAAGAAAATGACTTTGCATGGACTGATATCAATAACGCACACCCTGATTGTGTTCATTCTTGTTCCTATTATTTTTAGCAGCTGGAGGCTCAGTTTCCCCCATTGTTTAAAATTAACGCGCTTGCTCAGAATTGTGAGAAGCTTTATCGCGGCTGTGAAAACAGAAGTAGTCCTTGGTGTTGTTATTCCTGGGTTGGATATTTAATATTTTTTAGTTTGGCCTTAAGGGGGACAATGCACAATGATATCTCCACTTCAATCTTCAATGATCTCTGTAGAAGAATAAGCGACTGTATCGGGGTTGAAACGCAGTAGAAGGTCCTGTGATGAACTGCAGAATCATTGGAGCTAACCAGTACTCTTGACACAGATACAGTCGGGGTTTCCACAGGATGGGTGACTCAGGACAACCTTTTTAGGAAAGCCACTTAATGGCTTTACCATCTGTCCAGAACTTCCCATAATGCCCCTCCAGCCAACAGGCGAGTGGTTTGTCATGGCTAAATGGGAGGCAGGAAGATATGTCTGTGTAGCGAAAGGCTAATATTAGAGGAAACTGGAATAGATGGTTGTAAAGCCCCAGGTGGATCAGGTCTGGACTTAACTCCTCATAAAGTTCACAGACTGAACCACATCCTCCATGAGAACGAAGAGGAAACCTTTTAAGTAGCAGTTAATCATTTATATAAGACCAGTAGGAATTATGAACCATGTCTGTCACATGCAAATATAGGGAATTAATATCCAAGTGGTTATTGACTCAGTACTGTGGGACTAACTTTCTCATGTGTCTGTCACCACAGAGCCAATCAGCGCCCTGCTTCTATCCTGTGTACACTGATAACCTGTCACCCTGCTGTCACAGTCCTGTGGACCGAACCATCACACATGCCATGTACTTATTTGGTTACAGTAAAAGGCTAGGGGACCAGCCACCGAGGCTATGTCCAGATGACAACATGTATGGTATTTATGTTTTGTTAATTCTAAAAGTTTCATGTCCTTACGCGTACTGTGTCAAAAAAAAATATCTGTGTCTCCAGTGGAAACAGGAAACTGGGTTAAAACGGTGTAATAAGTATGCCACAGCGATATGTGGCGCTGTACACAAACAGAGACAGAACCGATGGCAGGATACAATAAAACCACAGAAGAACACAGTGAGCATGTGCAGGAGGGTTTTCTTCTTCTGATCATGTAGTACTATGGCATCATCGTTTCCTTACATTAGTGTTGTACCTATTCATTCGGCAATGCCAGGGAACCGTTGGGAGATATTTCCACTCTGGGATCTGTTCTCAAAAAATATAGTTTGAAGGTAGTGACGACACCAGTGTCAAGTGGATGAAAGGCTGAAACAATATTAAACTTTTGTGGATTGACATAATTTGGTTGTGGTGTGTATGGGGTGTATACGTCATCTATAACCACAGTACTGTGGCAACAAGAGGACCATGAGTTCATGGAACAGGGTCCATGATTGGCTCTGTGGCAGAAGCAAGTCCTTACTGCTGATTGTCACAATGCAAATGCTAACATTTGAATGGCTCAGTGGTAATAGACAGACCCATATTTCATGCCACAGTACTGTGGCAGAAGTCGTTGCAAAATAATAAATCAAATGAACAGTACTGACATTAGGGGAGAGGTCAAGAAGAAGCAAAAATGTCTGGATTTTTCCTCCTTTCTTCATCATTTCTGGGCATCAAGCTTCACCCAATAACAGCATCATCACAAATATAACAAATAAAATGAAAACATTCTTTAATAACAAATGAAGCATGGCTGTTTCCTCTTTCTGCTCTTCTCAGTTAGCGTACAGTTCTGTCTGACATTCTAGACTAAACGGACGCAATCAGCACACAGAAAAAATACAGAGGTTTGCAAAGGTGTCGCATGTTTTAGTTTTTGAAATATAACAGGTGCAACAGAATTGGGAAGTATTGTTTAATTTTTCTATTTCACAGCTCTTTTTTCTCATTGCATGCTCACTCTGAACCTCTCTGTACCTCGTTAGCAGCGTCTGAACACTTTTCTTTACAAAAACAAAGCCAGAAATTTGTAATTTTCAACATAAGAAGGACTTTCATCTGGTGCTCTGAGCATCAAAAATCGATGCTTTATGGAAAACCTGAAAGGGCTCATGACTAACTGAAAAAATGTGACGCCCTGGGGTGAGAACAGACTCACAATAACATTATATAATACATTAAAAATACTAATAATAGAACAGGGATATGCAGATTAAATGGCAGCTTGGTCTGATATTTCCCTCTACTGCTCCTCTTTCTTCCTTATGTTAATTTCTCGTGACCATACTGCAGATGAACTGAGTGAACCACTATGTAAATGCTTTTTCAGATTTTAATAAGGACCTACCGCATCCTATAATTAATGAAACAAGTCTCTTTTTGCTCCAAACAGCCCAGAGGAAGTCTTCATTCAGATACTTGTAAAATAATCCTCTGGAAAGTTAAAAGTAAAGTTGATTCAAACTAAGGACAAAGTGTAAAGATGAATTATTCATGCATCTGCAAAGATTGGTAAAATAGAAATGCTTTAATACATAAATCTATTTTGAGTGTGTTTGAATTGAAGTCATGATATTTGATTAGAACTGTCAAAAACATATTATTAAAGTAATCCATGTTTGTGTTTCCATGATAACAGTTTTAGTCCTCTTGTATTGTATCTTTGAATAAATTTAGACAAATCCGTCATCACAGTGGATTGTTATTTCATCCCATCATACCGAAACTGTGTGTGACCTTTATGCAAATATAAATGTTGAAAACGTCCGCGATGATGGAATATAAGGATTAGAACGAGTTCAAAGATGGAGTTTTGTGATATCCATGAGGAAACAAAAAGGAAACTAATCAGATCCTTGTGAGTCTGCATCGAATGTTTCTCAATGTCATTTCTTTAAACTTCATGGGTTGATGCGGTTTAAGTAACAGGAAATAAAACACGAGGAGGATACAGTCCTTAAAAGATGCTCCATCGTTAAAAAGGTCATTTTCCTGCTAATGCCTTTCCTTCTCCCAGGCTTTGTCACTTTTTATACACTGACTATTCAAGCTTTTTATTCTTAAAGCCGTTCATTAGAGTAGGGAGGCAAAGCTGTAGGAGGTCCTGCCACTCAAGCAGATGGACTAATTATAACTTTCTGTCATGTTGGCAGATGAGAGTTTGGCCTCTGGTGTCTGGCATCACTTCTTATCCAGATCCAACATGGATGCCCAGACCTCCATCTCCTCATAAACCTCAGTCAGAGATGGAGGAGGTTGTTTCTCAAAGTTTTTGAAGGCTTCATCTACATAAAGCTGCATCATCAGATTTCTCCGGAGGACTGTTCGGCGGATCTGTATCTGTTTGACGGATGCTTCTGTGGATGTTTATGCACCCACAGTACTGCTAGATGAAGAAAAACCACAACCGCAACCGCAGATAAAAGCTCACAGGAGCAGATTTATTTACTAACCTGTTTCATTTTCAGTATCTACATCTACATCTGTCTTCGCTTTGTTCTTTATCATTTTATCACATTTACGGTCATATTCCTGCTCATATTACCTGTTGCTCTTGTGTTTTTGTTTTGTTTTTTTGGTTGCTTTTGCAGATCTTTGGATTCCCTTCTTTCATTTCTCAGTTGTTTCGGTCCATCTTTGGGTCACTCTTCTCAGCCAAACATCCTGACACTAATGTCCTGTATTATGTGATTTACAACTAATGTCAAATTATACAGAGGGACATGTGAAGATTAGACAGAACAATATTTGAAGATGTGTTTGGAGACATTGAATCTGAAAATATGTAAAAATCTCAGTCACCGCTTGAAGGAAACCACCTACTCATGATCATAAAACGAAGATCGACTGCATTACAAAAGACCAGTACAACGTCCACACCACTGATATCCACCAATAACCAAGACTCCTGAGATACTTTAAAGTGCTTCGATGTAATATTTGTTGGAGAAATTCTTCACTGCAGAGAAATGAAGACAACAAATAGCTTTGTTGAATCACAAGGGAATTTATTACAAAGTCAAAGAGTAAATTAGTTCCATACAACAATGGTTCAGCAGTGATCACCAATCAGAGTCAAGGAATAACCTTACTGTTTGGCCAAACAGGGTCCAGTTCATCTGAAGAACTGAACACTGAACAGCAAGATTAACACACTCTTATACTGTCTTAGTCGCATGCACAGTACAGGCCTTTGAACTTTGTTCAAGGTATGGTACATACCGTGTCTGCACAACATTTGTCATTACCTCACAGTTATTGATTATTTATTCAGTACACATTAACATACTTAGAACAAAGTCCTAAAAGGTCAGATCAGGATAGTGGTCGACAGATTAACATAAATTAATCAAGATTAACAACAAATACACAATTTCTTTCACAGTATTAATATTCAAAACTCTCACCAGCAGGGTTCAGTCTGGTACCAGAACACACTTAGTTCTACCAAAACCACCAATGAATCAACACTATGTTTCCATAGATTGTATCAGTCACTGAATAAAGTATAAAGCTCATTGTTTCCACACATCTGTATCACGGTTTCATCAAGTTTTCTTCTTCAAACTAAAACTAATAGATACTTATTTTGACCGTCACTCAAAATAACAGTGTCTTAAAATCTCCACATCAGCTGATAGTTTACATTATAGCTCTGTTAGCTTAGCTCTGTTTCTAGAGTTAAAACAGCCACAGTAAAACCACTAATCACCTCTGTCTTCTGTACAGTTTGGCCCAATCCCAATTCACCCCTTGGCCCTCCCCCTTAGCCCTTCCCCTTGGGCCTTGGACTTGGCACTACCCCTTGAAATGGAGTTGTGAGGGGTAGGAGTTGAAACATTCCCCTACCAAATGGTCCAACCCTTCCAGACTTGTTACACCACCAGCAGGCATCGATGCCACTATAAGCAGATGCGACAACGTTGTTTCTGAAAGAATTGCTCATGCCATCAGCTTCTGTAACCATCTCTGTTCCAGGGGCTTTGGGTTTCTTTTTGTGGCTATCAACTGCAAACTGCATATTGAAACGGTGTTAAACAGTCAATCAAAAGATTAAATTGTTTAGAAGAAAATACATACATTCGTGTGTTTCTTCCGTCACACTGCTGCACTTTTTTGTCTCGTTATCTCCATCTTGCCATTAATTCAAACAGAATTATGGGAGGTTTCTCATACTCTTCCGTTTGTAGTGTGGTCCTGAAAAATCTCAGTTTCCCCCTCTGACTCATCAAGAATTGGGACACCCCTACCCCTTAGGGGCACCCCGACCCCATGCAAAATGGAGGGGGTAGGGGTAAGGGGTGGATTGGGATTGGGCCTTTGTCTTGTCAATAGCTGAACTAAAGAATCCAACAAACAAGGTCAGAACTGTCACCACTTAGTCTCAAACATGGATCAACAAGCGAAGCAAAGATAATAACTTGAATCCCTCAGCATCATGGACGATCCCCCCCCCACCCTGCACATGGACTGTTTACACTCCTTCCATCAGGTCGGAGGCTGAGGCACATACCAATACAGACCAGCAGACTGAGGAACAGCTTCTATCCAGAGGCTCTGGTTGTTTTGGTGATGAAACTGGATGCACTTTTTAATGCACCTTTAATGATCTTTTATTGACATTCTTAAAATTGGCTTTTTATTTGCTGTGTGTTTTACGGAGATATGCTAGCTATCTTTTTTTTTTTTTGTATTATTTTATTGCAGTTCTCTTTTGGTATTTGAGTTTCTTTTATCTGGATTTGCAGACTGTTACTGACACCTGGGACCTGAGTAACTTGCTTCGTTTCGGTGTACTGTACTGAAATGACAAATAATTCTGAATTTATACCTTCATAATCAAACTCAGAAGAAACGCTGCCATTTCAGTTTCAAACTCCATTATTTTCATTTATAGTCGTCTCCAAGGGAAACAATGGCAATACTTCTATTTTTATCATTTCTTTGCTTTGACTCTGAAAGTTCTTTCTTCATGGTCCTCATCCCTCATCTGTTTACTTTCTGATACCACAGTACAACACAAATCACTGTAGGATGATTAAGACTAACAACATTATGTTCAGTGAGTATGAAGTAAATTGACAGTCAGTCAGGAGGCCTCCGGTGATTTCACTTTGACTGACCTGTTTAACTGGATTAATAAACTACTGAGTGCTGAGCAAACAGTGATGCCCTCTGTTCAACCCTTCATCGGGAAAGTGACCATTTTTGGGGTTATTTCTAGACTCAATTTAACAAGACAGTGACAGCAACAGTTCCAGTGAGGACAGTGAGTCAACAATCTGAGGTCCTACGTGGTCTACAGGGTCTGTAAGGTCCACCTGTGCATGAACAGTGAGTGGACCTGCTCTGTTAGGTACCAGGAAGTAATGCTACTAATGTAATGAAGTAATGCTACTAATGTAATGAAGTAATGGTACTAATGTTATGAATGATGTTCAAAGGGATCATGTGGATGTGGACAGGGGTCTGGGTTAGGTCTAATGTTCTAAAATACATGTTCCTTTTACCTTACATGTATTTTTCTTGTATTTTACATATAATTCTTGGATTTTTTTTTTTTCCACTTACAGGCTAGGAACCAAATGTGGTAACTTCATTGACCTTGATTTTCTACAATATATACAATAAAACATTTTGAAACAATTGCAAAATAAAATCTTATGTCATCGGATTTCAGAGTATTTCTATGAGTGAATTATACAGGTTTAAGTGCTGTGTTCATGTAACTGATGTTCCACTTCAGATGTCAAACAAAAGGATGAAGACAATGTAAGAGAATGGGAGATAGATGGGCTCCTCAGACATACTCAGAGACATCAGACTCTCCTCTTATGACCTTCCTCTGTTTCTACCTGATGTTCAGAAAATAGAAAAACCTATCTGCCGCTTTGGGCTTCCTCGGCTTAATTCATTTTCTCTGTTATGTTTGAAAATGGTTTTGCAGATACAGAAGGAGCCCACTGCTCTCTGCTCATTATCTGAACCAATTCCTGAAGTTATTCATTTAGAAACACCAGCTGCACTTAAATGAAGGTGTAGAAACTCTCCACTGCTGCTCCAACACACACTGGTCGCTCTTCCATTGACCCTCAAATATCGCAAATATAACTTGCGCATAAAATTTACCTAATAGAAAAACAACAATTTCACCTAAACTCGTTTTTCGATTAAAGTTTTTTGTGCTGGAAAGAGGTGGTTTTTCAGGCATTGCAAAATTGGTATGTTATGCAAAACTGCAATGGAAAGACCTTTTTTCGCAAATAGTCACGTGAATTAAAAAAACATGGATGTGGATGAAAGTTATAACACGAGAAGAAGAGTTTTAACCCTGTCATGCATAGTGGTCACTACAGTGCACAGTTATTCTACAGCTGTTCTCTTGTAAATCCATGTTTTTTGTTGTTTTAGTTCCATATCAGCCAACACAGTGGACACTTATGCACCATCCCATAATACACTGACATTCATACCATTACTGTAACTTTACTGTTCTAGATAAACCTGATTTGGACTAACATATTTAAGTGTAAATCAATTGTGTTTTTGAAACAAAAAGTTTTTTTTTTTTCCACATTATCTCCATGAAGTGAATAGAGACTACTATCAGAGTATGTTGAAATGTGAGAAAACATCAGATTAGCTGCATTAAAAATGTTTGTATTGCATAGTTTTCACACAATATGTCAGTAAATACATGTTTCTTTGGTTCAAAAATCAAATGCAGTGTTCAGCTGAGTGGACATTTTTACAGATCCATGAAAATAGGTTCATAAGAATTTTTTTTTCATGCCTAAAGATGCATAAAAATACTTATCAAAAAAAAAAAAATCTTGATTAAGGTTCTCATCATTCATGCATGAAAGGGTTAAAAGAAACATGGTGCAATATGTGAGGACACATCAGGAAACTGAATAATTTTTTAATTTAGTGCAAGATATAGGGGTAATATATAATAATAACGAATATATCTGTAAATTAACACTATGGTTCGTCACCATGTTTATGGAATGACTTCTCATATAATCTGGCGACACTAAATAAACAAATCATCGCATTTGTGATTTGATGGAAAAAACAACATTGTGCATTTATATTTTTTTGACATTTCGAAAATATTGGTAAAGTTTTGTGCATAAGCCCAATGGAAAAGCGACTACTGTGACTTCTCAGGGATAGTAATTGAACACAGTTGTAGTGATAATTAGAATTTAAATGGTAATACGACCATACTAGCCTAGTTTATCATTACATCCTTTAAAGTTTTGTACGTAAGCCCAATGGAAAAGCAACTAATGTGAGACAGTCTGGCCTCAGACTTCTGTCAAAGGTTGAAACTTTCTTGTAGAAAACACAAGCAACTCTATTGACCTTTGACAGAAGTCTGACACCATACGCCTGCACAAACGTATTCCCCTGTCCATACTGAAGCAGATATCAAACAAATCTGCTATTATTCTTTTGGTTTGGGCTTCTGGAAACAGCATCTTATGTGTTTCTTCCAAAGCAAGTGTATCTTCTTCTAGTTCAGGGGCCACATACAGCTCAGTATAATCTCAAGTGGGTGGAACACTGAAAAAGTAAAATTACACTGAATATCCTTCAAAATATGTGAAAAACACTAACAACCATGAACAACCTGTAAGAAAAATACATGCAATTTTAACAATATTATGCCTTACACATTACAATGCATCTACAAATACACAATATATTTAGTAGCAGGCAGAATATTAATAAGACGTAAAGACCCAGTGCCATTTATGTGGCAGTTACAAAATGATTTTTTCTCTATTTCTACCTTTCTTAACTGATTTATCACCCATTCTTAAAACAACATTTTTCGGTGTGAATCATGTATTTCCCTCTTTTACATTCACAGACCATGTAATATTCATGTAAACTCAGAGTAAATATAAAGTAAATTATATCAAAACAGGGAAAAATGAAGAAAAAGTTACTTTTTGAGCAAAGATATTACTAACTGTATGTAAAAACAAGTGTTTCCATCCACTGTCAATGATCCAACTTCATGGGTTTTACTGGTGAATCAATGTATTAGAAGATGACAGTGTTTCCATGGTAACTACGGAGCCTCTGAATGTCCAGATGGGTCATATCTGATGACCATGAAAAGATGAAGAACTCTATTTGTCACCAGTTATTCACATGTATTGATAGAATTAATGGATCAACAGGTGTTAAGTGGTTTAGATCAGTAGATGGTTTGTGTCACTGGTGGTGGTTTGGGTTTCTATGGGTTAAAATTCCACTTCTCTTAAGATGTTTCAGGTTCTTCACATTTTTTGTGAAAGAACTGTTTGTAAATGTAAACATCTTCATGGAATTTTACCTTTTTCTCCATTAGAACAAAGAGAAAACTTGATGAAAACTGAACCTTCCTGGAGCTAATACACTCTAATTTATACTGTGTAGGCGAATGTTGACATTAAAACTTGTTAAGACCTGGTCCATTTGTTTCCAGTCAGAATCATTTCAATGTGACAGAAAATAACTGATTACCAAGTAGTAGAAGCTTTATTCATATAAAACCAAGTTATGATCAAGAAAACACCAAAGGTAAGACTTAAATTCATCATCATCTCTGTATAATGTCTTTTTTTTTTTTGCTCATTCAGTGAGTTTCATTGGAAATAATACTTGTACTGTTGGATCTGCTCAGTGCTGCAAAGTTTGTCTCATTGGTCAGGTATTTTATTAAATCACTCATCCAATCCAATCCAACTTTATTTATCAAGCACTTTAAAACAACCACAGTGGACCAAAGTGCTGAATAGAACACTAGAAATATACTACGAATTAATGAAAGTGTAAAAAACAAAACAAAAAACATTACAATCAAATAAATAAAACAAGTTAAAATATAACAGAACAAAACATCAACATCACTTGAGTGTTAAAAGCCCAAGGAGAACAAGTGGGCTCTAAGGAGAGATTTAAAAACAGACAGAGGAGGTCTGGGACCAGGTCCACAGTCTGGGACCAGCAGCAGCAAAAGCCTGACCTCCTCAGTGCTTGGACCTTGTTCTGGGCACCTTCAAAAACAGCTGATCAACTGATCTGAGAGAGAGAGAGAGAGAGAGAGAGAGAGAGAGAGAGAGAGAGAGAGAGAGAGAGAGAGAGAGAGAGAGAGAG
>JAQQZY010000014.1:28512506-28523791 GCA_030068375.1 Ostorhinchus rueppellii
CTATTTATCTGATCCGGTAATCAGCTGATTCTGTGCGTGCCGCGATTGAAACAAGGAAGTGGAGTGACGTGTTACAAAACGCGGTCATATCCAAGAGCCTTCACAACAAGGACGTTGGCATATGGATAGTAAATACCAACCTGAAGAACTCATTTACTCAGGTCTAATTAGGGGGGGGGGGGGATTTAAAACCGGCTCAGACAGAACCAGCTATAATTGATCAGTTCCATCAGAATTGTACACAGGAGATTTGCCTGAGTAGAATTTACTCAAATTGAAGAAAATTTTACTCTACTCAGATAACATTTGGTCCCTCTCTAAAAAGAGTAAAAGTTACTCTTTAGGTAGTGCTCTGGAAAGTAAATATAGAGCCAAATTTACTCAATTTAGAGCCAAATTGACACTTCAGTGTTAAGTGGGGAAAATACTTTGAACTCTGGGAAAAATACTCAGTAGTTTTTCCTGTGTACACCTTCAGTGTCATTGATTCTTCTGAACGATTCTCTCATTTCCCAGCACAACATTTTCAGTTTTTTTCTATGTTATGGTATATTACGTAATTACATCACCTGCTGACCGACTTCAACCGCAAGGAATCATGGAGAGAAAAAAGCGATCGAAAGCTAGGCTACATTTCATCAGAGGAGACCAGAATAATACTGTGTAATCAGTGTAATGCTGTCATTTCATGTAAGGATGCAAATACCAGAAATATGTTCAAACATTTGTCGACCCAGCATGGATTCAATTCCAGGAACATGATGTGTTCGTCTGCCTACGAATACTAACGCTGCTGGTCCAACCAGCTCCACTATGACATGTCAAATTCCTTTTTTTCCTACTCAAAAAAACACTCATCAATCGATAGGAAAATTGATAAGGAATTGGATTACTAAGCAGAATGGACAAAGGTATTGATACTGATAAAATCCTATCAATTCCCATACTTAGTTCTAATAGTGCATATTGTGTTTATACTCATAGAACTACATTTATATTCACTATTTTCCTTCTATCAGGAAAATCAGGAGCTTTCTTAACTCCAAAGCCAACAGTATTTTGTACAAAACTAGTCATTCAGAGGTCACATTATTACGTAATGTGACATCAAAAGTCCCTTTTCCATTGGAAATCTGTGCAAAACTTTACCCATATTTACTAAATGTAAAAAAAACAGAAGTGTGTTTTTCTATTAAATCACAAATGCGATGATTTGTTTATTTATTATTGCAAGATGACACAAGACATCAGTCCATAAACACAGCAAACACCTCTTGCAAGTGCAAAAACTTTTAATCCTTTGGCGAAATTGTTGTTTTGCTGTCAGGCAAATCTTTATACACAAGCTATAGTCGCGTAATTTGAGGGTGAATGGAAAAGCGATAAATGTCATCTGATGTTAGTTTACCATGTTTATTAGAATTTAACACTGAGATAAACCCACCCCTGGTTCAGGTGGATGTATTTAATGCATTTCAGTCTAAATCTACTGAAAACATCACCACTAGTTCATTTTGTTTGACACACAACAACAGGTTAGAAAACAGACACCGTAGAATTTATAATGATCAGCAAAAATAATCTTTCTAAATTAGGTTATTTTATTATCCATGATTATTAACCCTCTAAGACCTAAACATCATCTACCAACCAAAACCATCTACTGATCCAAACTGTTTAATACCTGTTGGTCTGTTAATCCTATCAGTACTTGTAAATAATTGGTGTAAAATACAGTTTGTCATCTTTTCATGGCCATCAGAAATGACCCATTTAGACACTCAGAGGCTCCATAGTTACCATGGAAACATGGTCATCTTCTTACAACATCGATTCGTCAGTCAAACCCAAGTAGTTTGATAAATGACAGTGAATGGACACAATTAATGACATATTTTGCTCAGTTTTCTTAGTTTTATTGTTAATTATAACCTTCTTGTTAGCGTGTGCTCAGCTGACAATGGTGTCAAGCCACTGAAGGAGTTTTGTAGATATTCATGATTATAATGTATAGAAATTGAGTATACTTTCTTCTGTTTTATCTGATCTATATTTCACTGCTCATTTAATTGCTCTAATGTCATAAAACTGGGCCCATTTTACTTGTAGACTGGTGTAACCTCATATTCTTGTTTCTAATTCTGTCCAGAAACATGATCTTGTCCTCTGGTCATCCATCCCCAAACTATACCTCTGAAAAGTCGACTTCTTGATTTGCAGCCAGCCTTGTCTGCAGCCTTCTTACTGTATTTTTTTCTCCAAACGTGACAATGAGAAAAGGTCATGTGAGGCGAACGTGTCTTAAAGTGTGAAAAATCCCATTTAGATTTTTTTTCTCTCAAAGCAGCGGCTCCACTCAACCAGACACATCTCTGATTTTTACCCATCATCAAGATGAATTGTTATCCACGCACACAAAAGGGAGTCTAATCAGTGTGTTTGTTGGACTCAAAGAAGAAAATTGTATCTGAGTCAAGACAGATTTTCATGGGAAGCTTCTTGTATTTTTCAAAGAACTGGAAAATTGAAACACATCTGATTAAAAACTCTCTTGACGCTGCTTGATGTTCACCCGGTCATTTTATGAGCTGGATTTTGGTAAATATTTACAAATGAAACTGTGATTTTTTTTTTTTAAAGCATATTTCCTGGCAGCCTGGAAATGCACAATTAATTAAGTGTAACTAAAATCTCAGACAGTTCCGTTTAATCAGTGCACGATTTACTTTCCAATCAAACCAAACAAAGAGGACATTTGGGAACATAATAGAAAAATGTGGAATAAAGACTATTTTTTCTGCAACGTCTGATTTTTCAATTTACGTAACAGTTCAGAAGGTTACGGAAATGAAATTACAATTGAAATTAGAAAAAGCGACGCCTGCTTCATGTCGTATCTCGTTTTCGTCTCCACTTTAGAAGAGTCTGTCGCTTGAAGCAGCACAAAAGCTGAGAAAATCCTCCCAGAAAAAAGCCTGGTTCTTATCTTCCCCTTTCCATAATAATGGGAATCCAATGCGTTTTATTACTCATAGAAATTCTAATTAATGGTTGGTTTGTTAAAACGAGGCCGATCGGGCTGTATTATCTCCAGTCGGGAGCTGGATGCCGTTTTAGCTCTGAAGCAAAACGAGGACTTTAAGGCAACGGCATGTTTTATCTAATTTCTCTTCAAAAAGCGGGGTCGGCGTTGCAGACACGCCAGACTTCAGTACCGAGAACGAACGGCCTGACGCTGCATCTCCAGCTGCCTTTTTCTGCTTCACTTCACTCACTTTGCAGATGAGGTTGGCAGCGTCGGTCTGCTCCGTATTTCAGGCTAATTTATGACCTCTGCAGAGGAGGTGCATTAGGAAGATCAGCCCCGTCAACCCGACCCACTGGCCGCTGGACGGCACAACGCTGGCCGTTAACGTCCACGTGCACTCAATTAAAGCTGCACTGTATTAAATCTGAACACAGCTCTGGTTCTGACAGCTCCTATACGCTGGGGGGTTTCACTTTTTATGTCTGAGACTTTCTGTAACAGGAAGGATTTACTCAATATGTGATGACCTAAAACATACTCAAACACATAAATATACTTAGAAAGAAAACAAATAAGGTAGTTCTAATCAATAAGCTCTAATGCTGGGGTGTTAAGACAATGTAAAGTTAATTTTATCATCAAAACCTTTCAATACACTTTAGCATTAACTTTAGCATGCAGCTGTTAGCCAACAAATATTAGCCTTTTTCAAACATGTATTTTATTGATATTACATTATTATTTATTCTCATATTATATCAAGTAGTTGTGAATAATTTGACGCTGAATAAATACTATATTCACATAAAAGAAACACTAATAAGCCTGGTTTCAGATATGCTTTTTTAGGTGTTTACTAGCTGTGTGCTATGCTAGTTTCTGTTAGCTAGTGTCAAGCAACTGAAGGAGTTTTTATTGATATTCAAAATGATTATTTAGAACTATTTTAATAGAAATTTTATGTAATTTCTTCTGCTATATCTGGTTTATATCTCACTGATCATTGTTTTAGTATAATGTCATAAATGTCACTGTATTAAATATGAACACAGCTCTGGTTCTGACAGCTCCTCTAGGCTGTGGGGTTTCACTTTTTATGTCTGAGATTTTCGGGGACAGGGAAGATGGGATGGATTTACTTAATATGTGATGACCTAAAACATACTCAAACACATAAATATACTTAGAAAGAAAACAAATAAGGTAGTTCTAATCAATAAGCTCTAATGCAGGGCTGTTAAGACAATATAGTGTTAATTTTCATCAACAAAATCTCTAAAGACATTAACATTAGCTTTAGCATGCAGCTGTTAGCCAACAAAGATGAGCCTTTTTCAAATATTTATATCATTGTTATTTCATTATTATTTTTTAAGTTATTTTCATATTATGTCAAGTGGTTGTGAATAATTTGAAAGAATAAATACTATATTCACATAAAAGAGTTCCTGCTCTGACAGCTCCTCCACACTCTGGAGTTTCACTTATGTCTGAGACTTTCTGTGATGGGGAGGAAAGGAGGATTTTATTAAATATGTGACAATCAAAACATACTCAAACATAAATATATTTAGAGAAAACAAAGGAGGTATTTTCAACCAACAGACTCAAGCATAGGTGTATCAAAGAAAATACAGTGTTAATTTTTATCAATAAAATCTCTAAAGTAAGATGCTAACATTAGCTTCTTTAGCTTCTAGCAAAAAAAGACAACTAAGCATTTTTAAAATATTTATGTTACAATATTATTTTCATATTAAGTTGGTTGAGAATTATTTGATGCTGAATAAATACTACAATCCCATAAAAGAAACACTAATGTTTGCTAGCTGTGTGCTAAACTAGCTACTGTTAGCTAGTGTCAAGCAACTGAAAGAGTTTTTAATTCATGTTTATTATAGAGCCATTATTGAAATTTAATATGATTTCTTCTGCTCTATCTGATTTATACCTCACTGATCATAAATACATAAAATGTCATAAATAAAACTGCATTAAACCTGAGTCTGTGTGCGAAGCAAACAACTAAAATACAGGTTTGAAATCAGTCTTAAGTGTTTCTACTGTTAGTTAAATGAAAGGAAGAGTAGCCTTAAAGAAACCTCATTTACGCATTCTAAATGTTGTTTTTTCAGTGACAAGATAAGATTTTTAAGGTTTTATTAGTAAGTTATTAGTTTATTAGTGTAAAGGTATTATTTCTAAAGTTATTATTTCTGAAAACCCAGGCCAAAGTGTAGATTTTGTTGCAATGTAAATTTCTACAAACATGGTTGAATAAAAACAATATCTGAAAATAAAATAAGCAGTCAGCGTCATCAAGCTGGCTTTTAGCATTAGCTTTGACTCCTCCTGCTCTCGCAGCTCCGCCCCTTTTGGCCAAATGGGGTAGGGGTGAGAGATATATTGAATATAATCAATACATCGCAGGTTGTGTCACATGAGATGTAAGAAATGACTATATCGTGGCCATCAAATACAAACTGTCACGTAAATGTTTAAGACGTCCGTATGTAATTGTCTTTGGAGTTCTGCTTCTTTTACGCTGCTGTGGCTTTATTTCCGTGTCGTCTGCTCAGAGTTGCTGAAAACTTGCTTGTTGCATGTTGTCTCATCTGAATTTTAACGTCGGCCACCAAAGACTGAATCTGTTCGACTGACCATGGTGTAGTTTTGGGCTGTCATCATGTGAATTCACGTTCCTCTGTATTTACTGTCTACTTCCACCTCTGTGTTTGTAAAACAGTCACAGAGAAAACTGTCTGACCAATCAGTGTCTGCAGTGTTTATGTCACATTTTAGTATCGGTTCCAACATTTTGGAACCATGGCGGAGGCAGCACTAAAAAACTAGCACCAGGTACCAGATTCCAGGTCCTTTTTCATAAATGTATGCATATCATTCTATTATTTATTTTATTTTTTGAGAGCTTATGGTTTGAAATAAAAGGTTTTACTAAACCAACTGAAGGGTCTCCTTGAAAATTTTTCTGTTGTCATTTTAAGCATCAAAGGGTTAAATTTAACCTTTTTCTTGTGCTTTAGAGGAGAAATCAGAATATCGAGATATATATCGTGTATCGCGATATACCCTAAAAAAAATATCGAGATATTGGTTTTAGGCCATATCGTGCAGCCCTAAAATGTAGTCATGGCTTAAAAACCAAAGGTCAAAATCCAATAGGCGATGCCAGATTTCAAATTAAAACACATTTATACCTGAAAAAACATGACAAAAAAAAGAATTTGAGCAAATTCTAACAAATACAGTCTTGGCTCTTCTATCTCATCTATAATCTCCAGGTTTTTGTTGTTTTTTTCCTGTGTTACCATTAACCTTGCCTCCTAGTCGCCTCCCTCTTTGCCTTTCACCTCACTCGTGGAGGGGAGGGCAGATGTATAGCCGACAGGACGGCGTTTCCTCGAGCGCTGACCTCCCCCGATGACAACCATATGCTGCTATATTAAATATGTATGGCTGTGGCAAGAACGTGACACGGGAAATAAATCCAGCATGGCGAGCATCCTAAAGAAGTCAAGGTGGCTTCTATACGGTTCAACGTAAAAGTAGAGAGGATAAAAAAAACAAATAAAACCAAACTGACTGCTGTCTCTGACGTCATCCTGCTTTGATGAACCATCGAAGTGTCAGGTTGCAAATGTTTTCAGATTGTGTATCATGTTATTAAGAGGCTCAATGATATCACCGCCTCTGACGACGGTAACATGATACGATCCAGTCATGAGAACACTCACGGCCACGAAAACTTTAAATGTCAAGTGACTCACATCCTTTAGAAGCTTCCCCGACGTACGCCAGTTTACCGATGATGTCCACCATGATGGAACTCTGTGACATTTCTGCGCTAATGATAAAAGACATGAAAGATGCAGGAAAAAGGATCTGCAGGGAAACGTGAAATGTGACAGCGAGCGACACAAAAGCAACAACAACCAGGAAAACACAGGGCTGTCAGCACTACTAGCTGGTGATTTATGAAGTGGATTTATTCCCTGATGAATCATGACACTCGTGAGTCATCAGCGGAAGGTAAAGAGCAGGTAAAGAAAAAAGACTGGAAAAACAACACTGAAGGGAACGAGGGGAAAAAAAGACGGAAAAACTCAAGGATTCTTAGTCACAGGAGATAATAAGTGTCATTAAATCTCCATTAAATAATCAATAAAAACAAGTTTAGTCGACACAATATAAACAGAAATTCAGCAATTACTACAGATCTATTTATACACTTTATATAATTATAGTTTCTTTGTTTTTCCAAATAGATGTAGGGAAAGTATTGTCGACTACACATACATGAGTAAAGAAGAAGGACAGAAGTAAAAATATTATCAAACTAAATCAGAATATCAGTCACTTGAATCTGTAATTTTAATTTAAGATTTTAATCTGTAATTATTGCTATTATTTGTTCTTCGCTCACAAAAAAAGTAGATTGTAAAGCATCTCCCAGATTTAAATGTTTTGAAATTTGGCAAAAATATTTAGGTTTCAGTTGTTAATTTCGACTTTTTTTTTTTTTTAACTAATAAAAATGTAAGTTTTTATTTGTAAAACTGCATGTTTTCTTTATAACATTCAGACTTTTTTTTCTTGAAATCTTACAATTATTATTATCATTTTTTAACAATTATTATTCTAACAGTATTTTATCTGCTTCCGTGAAGAATTCTAAGTGTTTTGTGTAATCATACAATATATGTTCTTTTTTCCAAACAAACAGACCTGGGAAAAGTATTAACTCTAGATCCCTGAGTGAAAAAAAAAAAAAAAAATCTACTTTTTAAATCAGATAAAAGTGAACATGTTATCAAACTAAAATCAGAATATTGGTCATTTTATGTACTAATTTTCATGTTATTATTATTATTATTTGTAATTCTCTTGTAATGAAAAAGATGAACATAAAGTTAATTCTTTTGAACTTGGATGAAATATTCAGGATTCATCTGTTCATTCTGACAGTTTTTCCTAATAAAAGTATTAGTTTTTATTTATAAAATTCCATGTTTATTTTCTAACATTTCCATTTTTTTTTTTAGATCTTATCATTTTTATTGTTACAGTATTTTACTTGCTTTCTTGAAGAATTCCGATTGTATTCATGGAAAACAATGATGTAATAACTATCCAGATTTCTTTGTTTTTGACCTGTTAAACCCTGGCACAGAAAAGAACAAACATTAAAGAGTGAGGAATAAAAATTAATTTAAAAAAAATGTAAAAAAGGAACTCATGGGCGATAGTAAGTGGTATGAAATCTCTATCAATTAATAAAAATAAATAAACAAATAAAAAAAGAACTCAGTTGTCACAAAAAGAACTGAAATTCATTCGTTTTCTCTAATTCTTTCTCCATCAGACTCAGGAAAGTGTTTTTAACTCCAGATACTTGGTAAAAAAAGAATCAACTTTTTAAATCAGATAAAAGTGAACATGTTATCGAACTCAATCAGAATATTCGTCATTTTATTTACTAATTTTCATCTGTAATTCTTATTTGTAATGAAAAAGATGAATATAAAGTTGCATCTTCTGAACTTGGATGAAATATTCAGGATTCATCTGTTCATTCTGACAGTTTTTCCTAATAAAAGTATTAGAGGTTTTTTTGTTTTTTTAGATAATTCCATTTTACTTTGTAACATTCAGACTTTTTTTTTTTTTATCTTATAGTTTTCTAATAGCAGTATTGCACCTGCTTTCTTGATGAATTCTGACTGTATGCATGGAAAATAATCATGTAATTCTCTACATTTCTTCTTTGTTTTTAACCTGTTAAACCCTGGCACAGAAAAGAAACAAACATTAAACAGAGTGAGGAATAAAAATGAATAAAGAAGCAACTCATAGCCAATAGCAAGTGCCATGAAATTTCCATCAATTAAAAAAAATGTATGAAAATGTTACCAAATGAAATCAGAATATTAGTCATTTTAGTTCCTAATTTTCATCTATAATTATTACTTGTGATTCTCTTGTAATGAAAAAAGATGAATATAAAACATTTCCCAGAGTGAAATCTTTTGAACTTGGATGAAATATTCACAATTCATCTGTTCATCTTAACAGTTTTTATTTGTAAAATTCCATGTTTACTTTGTCACATTCAGACTTTTTTTCTTCCTGCAGTATTTTACCTGCTTTCTTGATGAATTCTAACTGGAGTCATGGAACAAAATGATGTAATTCTCTAGATTTCTTCTCTGATTTTAACCTATTAAACCCTGACCCAGAAAAGAACAGATGAAAAAAACATTAAAAAGAGGAATAAAAATGAAAAAAAAAACCCAAAAAGGATTCTTATTCTGAGAAGACAACAAGCACAATGAAATCGCCATCAGACAATTACATAAAAAGAGTTCAGTCGTCACAAAAACAATAGAAATTCAACAAATTCCTCTAGTTCTTCCTTCTCGATTAGACTCAGGGAAAGTAATGTTATCTTCAGATACTTGAGGAAAGAAGAACCGACTTCTTCAGTCAAGTAAAAGTGAAAAAAACAGGTTCTGAGGTGTAAAAACAGAACAGAAGTGTCGCATTAATCGAACACTTTTCTGAAACATTAAACTGAAAACATTACGACAGATTCTCTCTTCACTGTTTCCTCTTCTTACGTCATTTTCTTACACATAGATCGTTTCTTCTGTGGTTGATATTAGGAAGCAACGCAATCATACGCAATGAAATAATCCTCCTCCAATGCATTCATTTATCCATTTAGCTCTTCGGGGACAGTGCACATCAATCCATATTACTGTAAATGTGCCAGTATTTGCTAAATGGCTGATTTTTAACCGCTTTCCCTTGGCCAGATGTTAAATTAGCCATAAAATTAAAATAATGATGTTCTTCTTCATGTTGTGGCTGGAAAATAGAGTAAAAACGGGGTTGGACCTTCTCAGAGGAACATACTATAGTTTACAGAAATCAGCTGAAACTGGTGGAATCTGATGTGAAAAGGTTTGATTTGACACAAAGTCAGTGAAAGCAGCAAAAAGACCTTATCTGAACACCACTATATGAACTAATGTTTCTGTTTTTATAACCTGTGTGGTCCTTCTGGTCAGTCTTTTCATAGTTTTGTCCCAAACTGCCAGAATAATTTAACCTACACTGCTGACAATGTTCTTTGCTTTGACTGGAATTCAGCATTTATTGTAAGAATTTTTCCGTCTTTTCAGTCTGTTCTTACTTGTAAAATACAAGCCGATGTATTACTGTCAAAATGATCATTATTATTAGAGATAGTAGTAGTATTAGCAGTATCACATATTTATATTGCCAACTTTTTGTAATCATTGTTATTGCTATTGCCGTAATTTATGGATATCATAGTTAGTTCGTTAGTTCATTTGTTGGTTCGTTAGTTCATTAGTTCGTTAGTTCATTTGTGTGTTAGTTCGTTAGTTAGTTAGCTCATTCGTAAGTTTGTTTGTTAGTTCTTTCCTTTGTTTCTTAGTTTGTTTGTTAGTTCATCCATTAGTTCATTCTTTAGTTTGTTCGTTAGTTATTTCGTCTGTTAGTTCATTCGTTAGTTTGTAAGTTAGTTTGTTTGTTAGTTCGTCCGTTAGTTCATGTGTTAGTTTGTTAGTTCATTCATTAGTTTATTAGTTCATTCATTGGTTTTAGTTCATTTATCAGTTCGTTTGTTAGTTCATTCATTAGTTTTTTAGTTAGTTCGTTAGTTTGTTCATTAGTTAGTTTGTTCATAAGTTCGTTTGTTGGTGTGGTTTTATTTCGAGCATATAGAATCAAACAAAACAGAACTATACAACATGGTTAAACAAAATTTGTCTGCGCTCAAAAAGGAATGGGAAGAAGTATAACTTATAGACTCCACCCCCTTTTTACAAACTGATGATTAAATTAATTCTGCTTCCTTTGCTTTGACACACTTTTGTTTCTATATAATTCCACAATAACACAAAAACATCCATACATACACACCACTCACATGCACTTTTCCAGTTCCTCACACACAATCAGATTTACATAATCAACTATATGAACTTTATTATTTAAATACAGTTTACACATTTACTACAAATACAATAATAAATCAATCATAATAATTAATTTCCATAAAATCTGACTTCATGCATACTTCTATGTTATATTACGACTATTATTATTCATTCATTCATTCATCTTCTATACCGCTTTATCCTCACTAGGGTCACGGGGGTCGCATGGAGCCTATCCCAGCTGCTTAGGGTGAAGGCGGGGTACACCC
>JAQQZY010000014.1:28536686-28549149 GCA_030068375.1 Ostorhinchus rueppellii
TTCGGAACCAGTCAGAACCCCTTGAACCCTATTGGACCTGGTCAGAACCCTTCACTCTCTGTCCGGTTCCTCCTGGCGTCCACCCTGTGATGTTCCTCGGAGGTCGTCAGAGTTCCCGTCCCGCCTCGTCAGTCGTGGATTCGCTGACGCTGACGAGCCTTCGTTCATCTCTGGAACGGCTGTCGTCATCTGGCATTTGGGTCCAGACTGCAGCAACAGATGGATAAAAGAAGAACCTTTAAGCCTGAGAAGGAGCCAGAACATTCTGTCGCTGGTGAGATGAGCGGCAGGATGTTTAGACACATGGAGCCGTTTTCACCAAATGGACATTTATGCAAACACTGTCATTCAGCAGAAACTAATCAGATGAGTGGAAATGAAGAAGAGTATCACAATAAAATATGATTATTGTTGGTGTTTGTCATCTCACTGTTAACTGTTTCTACTGTAATGACACTTTTTGTTTCATACTGAGAGGAATAATAAACTAAATAGTCTGATTTATGCTGTTTGTTTTTAGCATTTGGTCTGTTTGACCTTCATTTCACTGACAAATATCTGCAAAAACCATCTACAAAATCTAAAAAAACAAAACAAAACAGACTTTAAAGCAATAATTTCTGAATATTTTAGACACAAAACATACATTTAATGTCCTCTCAACACCCAGACTTTCAAAAATACTGAATGAATTAATTTCTAATGTTTTTCCTGACTCTTTCATTGTCAAAATAATGTTGAATAACTGACCATAAAGTAAAGACATGGACAAATCACTTTTAAGAAATAATGACAGGTGTGAAAATGGAGTGCAATCACTTTCAATAATACATAACTAAGTGTTTTTATCCATATTTGAAGAATTGTTCAATTACTTTAAAATAGAAGTTGTTGATTTAATAGCTTCTATTTATTGAATAAGACATTTTACATAACAGAAAAAACTAAATTCTTGACCATTTTTATTATTACCATAATGTTGCAGTGACTTTGGTTCAAATATATTAGCATTTAGCATTAGCTCACTCATCATCCAATGTGCTGCAGCAGCTCCACCCATTTTTGTCCAAATATGATTGTAAAACTTTAATTTGCTAGCAAATATCTGCAAAAAAGAAAAAAAGAAAAATCTTTAAAAGGTAAAAAATAAATAATTTTTTAAAAAAAGTATGATTTCAACAGTTTTGCTGTTACAGATATGTGAACTTTTGCCCATTATTAGTAAAGGGGGGGCATGAAAAATTTGAACAATGACCTATTTTTCCCAAAATGTTATTATCACATCTATTCTGGGTCACTGGTGATCTATGAACCAAATTTGCTGCTAGACTGTTACCAAACAAATGAACCAAAGACAATAGCTTTTGCCTCTCCTTCAGGGGGCGGGGTCATAACATCCTCTGGTTATATCTGATGTTATTGCTGGTGAAATGCTCGTTACCAAATACAACAGCAGGCGTGAACTGGGCTCTGAAGCCAATATTTTCATTTTCCATGACCAAGAGGATGCACATAAGCCATATTTTTGGGAAGCATGTACAAAACAACTCTGTTTTAATCACCCAAAAGGCGACTTATTTCTGTACGAGAGGCTCAAATATAGAAGAAAATATTCATATTCCTGTGGACAGGGCTTTGTAACTTCACTGGCACTCTGTCGTTTGCCTTCCTTTCTGTTCTAATGGCTTATGTCCATTTACAGAAATCCGTCTAATAAGCCTGTCTGTGTGGCCAAATGCTGATACTGCTTATTCCTCATTCCTGTCCAAAATGTATAATTAAAAACACACTCTGGGCCACGCTGATGCACTGATTGGCAATTTCCTTCATAACGGCAAACACGGGTGATTAGTTTTACTTTTGAGTCCTCTGGAAATTGCCCAAATTCAGCACCTAGCATAAAAACAGAGATCTCCAGTACCATCAGCTGAAGGACATTACTGAGATAAAACTATATGACTGGTTTTAAAAGGATCCAATTAGCTCAGGTCACAAAGAGGCCAGCGGAGCAGAACAGACTGGTGACCGGCTTTTAACCCTTTCCTGTTCAAATATGTGGAAATGCACCCGATATTTGAGTAACAGTCATTATTTTTTGTTGGTGAAAGGTTTGTTTATTCACTAATCCACTAATCACCAATTCATTTATTTTTCTTCTATCAATGTTTTTTTTTATATATGATGAACCAAATTAATGCATTTACTTAAAAAAAAAAAGCACTTTGTCCACATTTTGTAATAGCATAAAACTGTTTTTTTTTTAAGGAAATGTAAAAAAAAATGTGTTGCATTATGTAATAAACCATTGAAACTGATGCCGTAATTGGACAAACCATCATTCCAGTAAAAGAATACTTGACATTCCATTAAAAAAAAAAAACCCTAAATCAAATGTAACTGGAATTATTAAAATGGTGGATATGTTTGCAAACTACAGACAAAAGCTGCAGTAATTAAGTATAATTGACAAGAAACCTAGTGGTGCGTTGAAATTTAGAAGGCACAATAGCTTTAAGTTGTTACAAAATGCAAATTCAAGAATTTTATTACAAAATGTAGTGCTATTACATGAGGTGAAAAATCATTACATTATTACATATTGAACCATTATTACATGATGCAGCACTTCAGAGTACTTGGATAAAATTTTTTTTAAAAAAGTACATTTCAGGGGGTACTCCACTATAAAAAGTTTGAGAACCACTGAGCTAATGTATACAGTCCACAAATAAGAATGGGTTGATTGTTAAATTATTGGAAAAATAGAACTAATTATAATCATTGTTAGAAAAAAAAATAGAAGTTGTCAATTTCTGCCAAATTGGGATTTTAGAGCTTCTATTTATTGAATAAAATATTTTCTATTACAGAAAAAATCAACACTTGACTGTTGTTATGTTTATTATCTTCATATTAAAGTGGCTGGCTGTGATCACCTCTAAAACATGATGCTTTTCTCCAAAAATGTCAGTATATTGAAGGTGATATGCAGCACTTTCTTATATTTTATTGTTATTTGTAGTCAGAGAAAAAAGCCGACACATCTTATCACTGAAACTGTCTTCCAGATACATCAATAGCTATGAGTTAGTACAAAATGCATTCAAGAATTTTCTTATAACATGTGGTGAAAAATGATTAAATTATTACATATTACACCGTTACTACAAAGTTACATTACTTGGATAAAAAAAAAGTACATTTCAGGGAGACCCATTGAGCTAATGTATACAGTCCACAAAAAAGAAGAAGAGGTCAATGAAAAAAAAGAACAAATTATAACATACCATCTGGAGCGCCGTAAAGGGGGGTAAGAGATGACAAATTCTCAGGGCCTAGTATTCCTGGGGTGCCCGCAGACCAGTGGGCGGGGGGCCAGTGGATATAGGTTAGAAGTTGTTCAAATTTCATGTAAGCGTCGGCGTACAACAGAGAAATAGAAGCCAGGAGTCGGACATCCAAAGTGTGTTAAGTTTCAGTTCAGTAGCTACAGAACGCACCCCCTTATACCCCCACCCCTACCCCAAACACATACTTTATTTTATGAAGGGCCCACAACGTTTAGCTCTCATGAGGCTCACAGTTGCTAGTGTCGCCCCAGCATACCATCATTAACTATTACTGTTGTATTCTCGTCCGTTATTATGATACATCTGGAGTATTTTTGAAACTTTAATGTGAAGGTCAGTAGAATGTGACACAATGTTACCAACAGGTCGAAGGAAACTTCACCTAGCGTACATCTAAGCCACCATCCAACCCTCGCTCTCAGATTTACAGCTTATTTACCCGTTACAAACCATCCTTCAGAGGTGGTTTGCACTTCTACAACTTCTCGAACTTGCATTTCTTTCATCTGGGCTTCGGTTCACTGCACATATTGAGCTAAATTGTAAAGTGTCTGAGCTGTGGCGTTTTCTACCTGCAGAGCGTTTCGCTTGTTGAATCAAATTCTACTCAGTTGCCTGCTCCTATATGTGCACGCCACGACCTCGGTGAAAATATACAGTACATCTGTGGATTGGACTCGTTCTGACAGCCTCCTGCAGAGTGTCCGGGCTTGATAACACCCATAACCCCCCAAGGTATCACTGGGTTCGGATGTAAAAACAGCCCCCGAGGCCGTCATGGGTTTGGTTTTTATGCCGTGGTGGACTCTGGCTCCATAAAGTCTTCATGTCCTCTCATAACTGCCACTGCAACACAAGCGGCAGTGGATTAGCTTTTTATTGATGATGATTAGGTGTTTTTTTTTTCCCTCTCTCGCCACTTTCACGGCTCCTGCCTGCAGCGACCGACACAAACAATAGGGGGTTAATGTATTTTCATAGCAGCGGCCTCATAACTCCACTCTGCGTATTAAGATCAGGTTTATTATTATTGCTCTCGTAGGTGCACTGTCATCTTAAAAGTTTACCTCGAATCCAAACGGCGGCGGTGGCGTTACCATCAAGGGTTTGTGCAAGTTCGGAGCGTTCCTCAAACAATCCGCCTAAAGGGGAGATAAAAAAAATAATTGAAGAGCAACCTGTTGTTTTATGATCCTTTCCACATTTTTCAGAAGGAAACTTCGGAAGGCTTTGGGCTCTTGGTAATAAAATATTTTCCACTGAATGCTACATTACAAATAATGCTGGCTAGTGGCAAGACGTTTTCCGGTTCGTTGGATATAATGTTGAAATCATGCGTCTGCTGAAAGAGCTTTTTCTGATTGCATTGAAAAAGGGAAGCACAACCGGCCGTAGTCATCTCTAAAATGTGCTGCTTTGCTTTGAGAACAAAAATGTCATTGTGTTGAAGGTGAAATGCAACAATTCATTATGTTTTATTCCTTTTATTTTTCGTCAGAGAGAAAACCTGACTGATTATTCCCTTATCACTTCTACTGTCTTCCAGATGCATCCGAAAATTCATCTGTCTGACTCAACCAAGGCGCGTTACTGTATGAACCTCCAGACCTAAAACATGAAATTTATGTCTTTTTAGACCTCCATCATTCTATTACTTTGAATTGGAAGTTGTAATTTTTTGCCAAATTGTAGTTTAGAAGCTTCTATTCATTGAATAAAACATTTTTCATAACAGGAAAAAATAATAACCTTGATCATTGTTCTTGTTATTAGCTTAATGTTGCAGTAGCTTTGGTAGAAATATATTAGCCTTTAGCATTAGCTCACTCACCATTCATTTCACTGCAGGTGTTCCACCCATTTTTATCCAAATATGGACACTTCTCTCTCCAAATCTTACTTTAGTAGCAAATATCTGCAAAAAAAAAAAATCTACAAAAGCTAAAAAAAAACAAACAAAAAAAACCCTCACAAATTCAATGTCTTCTCAGAACCTAAACTTCGAAACATCTTGATTTGAACATGTTAAGTTTTTACCAACTCTTCCACTGGGAAAATAACATATAAATGTACTTTAGTGCAATAACATGGACAGACAGACCATCACTTTGAAGAAGTAATAATGTAAGAGTGAGAATTTTCATCCACATTTTAAATATCATTCTATCACTTTAAAATACAGAATTTTCCATTTTTACCAAATTGGGGTTTAGTAGCTTCTATTTATTGAATAAAAGATTTTTTTTAACGGGAAAAAAACTATGCTTGACTGTTGTTGTCATTAGCTTAATGTTGAAGTGACTTTGGTTCAAATGTATTAGCATTTAGCATTAGCTCATTCATCATCCACTGTGCTGCAGGTGCTCGACCCATTTTTGTCCAAATATGGTCACTTCTGGCTCCAAAACTTACTTTACTAGTATATGTGAAAATGATGTAAGTAATTGCTAATATATAACTTTAGTAAGAGCTGTCATCTACATTTTAAATATCATTCTATCACTTTAACCCTTTAACCTTCTGCTCAGTCGTATGGTAGAACACACTGTGACTCACTATATCTTATTGAAAACATGTTTTACTTAATTCCACCTGTTTCAGCAATCTCTACCACGTGGTACCACTCAGTAAAGTGGTAGAGATGAATAAATTTCTAGAACATCTAGAATAAATGTTTTTACACATATCTATTTTCATTTAAAAAAAAAAAGATTGTTCTAGTGTCCCAAGAAAATAAAAAATGTAAAGAAAAAATGTTTTCATTGCTTTTTTCTTGGTGAAGACTTTAAAGGGTTAAGTGTGGTTCTATCACTTTAAAACAGAAGTTGTCCATTTTTGCCAACTTGGGGTTTAGGAGCTTCTATTTATTGAATAAAAGAGTATTTTTATTACAGAAACAAACCATGCTTGACTTATGTTTATTATGTTCATATTAAAGTTTGTGGCTGTAATCATCTCTAAAAAGTGATGCTTTTCTACAAAAATATCATTGTATTGAAGGTGATATGCAAAGATTTCTTACATTTTATTGGTCTTATTTGTAGCCAGAGAGGAAAACTAACAGATTATTCCCTTATCGCTTCAGTCGTCTTGGAGATACATCAGAAAGTACATCTGTCAGACTCAGTAATAGCACTTTACTGTATGAATGTCCCAGAAACTCAACTGGAAAAAGAATAAAACGGGATGTATTCACGTAAATATGCTGTACATGTGTAGGAGCTGGACATAAAACACATCCTCTGATGCCATAGTTTACAATTTACCTCCAAAGGAAATGTGGAACCTGAGGCCGCCCACACATCCGATGTCATCCAAAGTCATCGGGAAAGATCTGTTCGTGTCATGAAGTTGTTTCACTTTGCAGACCGATGAGAACATAAAAAAAAAACAAAACAGGATGGTATTATACCGAAGATAAGAAAATAATAGTCCGTCAACACAACACCAACACGCCTGCAGGCGTTGAGGCTCGACAAGGACGTATCTGTGCTTTGTTTTGGTTCATGTTTGACGTACAAACCGGTGCATGATGGGATTGGGATCAGGAGCGGCAGGGGTTTGCTTTGTTTCTGGCTGGATGTTGCTGCCGGTCACGGTACAAGCGAGGATCTTTAATGAACGGGCCCACGGTGATCATGTCTGTTCAGTGTCTGATGTGGAGTTTGTGTTGGATGGAAGTTCTGCGGAACTAAACCGGAGCGTGTGCATTTCAGGGTCAGGCTTTTATTGAGCTGTTTGGCATCAATCATTTACAGAATACTAAATACTTAAAAATGCTTGTGATCATTTAGTTTGGAATATTGGTTGTAGAGTTGTTTTCTTGCTTTATTTTTCTGCCTGATCTTGGAGTCTCCTTGGTTTTGTTACGTGACTATGTAACTTAAAAGTGTAATTGCTATTCCCAGCTGAATTTTGTCCCATTTATGTTTTCTTCTGTTTTCTTATTCTTGCTTTTACCTGTTTTTTTGTTTTGTTTTTGAAGGTTAAAAAGTTAAAGGTTAACTCATTTTATTATTCCTGTACATGTAACACACACACACACACACACACACACACACACACACACACAGTACCCAGCATTAGCATTAGCAAACGTTGAAAGCTCTAGGGACTACATCAGATCTTTATCAACACCCTGGTTAAAGTCAAAGTTAAGTCAAAGTCAGTTTTATTGTCAGTTTTTGTACATTGCATACAGAAAAGTGAAATTACAACACAATCTCACAGTGTAGAAATGTACAGAGTAGAAAAAAAATACCATAAAAAATAGAATAAAAAAATTATAGATTAGAATAGGAAAAAATAGAATAGAATAGAACTGTAAATCATATATAAACAGCGGGACAATACAGATGCAACAGTGAAGTTAAACATGTGAGCTCTGAGTAATAGACGTTATTGATTTAAAGTTAAAGTTACCAACAGGAGAATTAACCAAGATAAGAGGAGATAAGAAGCAGCAGATGTGTTTACACGACCATAAAAGTTCAGTAACTGGGAGCAATAGGATAACGGTAATAATCAGATCCGACACAGTTTCATACATTTAAGAAATGCGATAATCAACAAACCCTGGTTTTGTCGCTCTGGTTCATTATCTGTTTCTTCTGGAGTTCGTACGTAGTGATGGTAGATTTAACCCATAAAGACCCAAATCATAAAATCACTTTCGTTATGATTTAGTGCTATATAAATAAAATTGTATTGATTGAAGTTCCTTTCACCTTACATATACTTTTATTTGTATATTTATATTTATGTCTTGGATTTAATTTTTTTTGCCATTTACAGGTAAAGAACCAAATTTAATTTACCTTTCTACATGAAGAAAAAAAAATCTGATAGAAATTATAAAAATCTATCTGCCTGCCTAGATAGACAAAAGCCCCGACACCCCCTCTAGTGTTTATCTGTGGTTTGGTGTGTCTCACTTCCTGTGTTCCAGGTGGCAGAAGCTTATTGGCTGCAGCAGACTTTTAAGGAGGTCTTTCTCGTCCCCCTTCTCCATGCTGCCAGTTGGGTCATCATGTGTGAAGTGTGTAGAGTTAATAAATGACTGATTATATTTGGACCTTTGTAAATAGAGAATTGAAGCTTTGGTTTTTGTATTTGGTCCATTTTTCTGTAGGGGAGGGAAGCCATTTTCTTTTCAGTTTTCTCATGTTTTTGGTTTTGAAGTTTAGAGATTGTATTCAAGTTTGTTTGTTAGAGAAGGTGATTTTCTGTTTAAGAGCCATTTTGCTTGGTTTTTTTTGGTCATTCCCTCCCTGACACCTTTGGGTAGAAAAATAAAGTCAACACTTTTCAAACTAAATTGTAATTGTGAGACGCTTTGTTCTTGGCGGCACAAAGAAGGAGAACCACTGTATGTTGCACCCTTGTACCCCTAGAGCGCAACAATGGTAACTTCATGTCATGTCCAAACACTGATCAGAGACCCAAATGCAAAGACCACAGATGGATTGAGTTAAGGAAGAACAGTTTAAGAAATAGAACACACAAAAATCAATAAGGGTTCTTCTGTGCTCCGTGGGGAAATCCAAGAACGTAGGTCAGCTGGGTCAGGGGTCAAAAACCCGGAAGAGCAAAAGTAACAGTAGCGAGGATTAGACAGGCTCTAGTGAGGGACAGGCAAAAGGCCAAAACACAGGCAAGCGGTGATGGCAGTAATTGGTACCGTGGCGAACGAGCAGTCCAGTATCCAGGTGGTCCGTCCGAGAAATGCAACAGTACCGAAAGGGCAAGGCAGGTTCAGAGGTCCAAAAAGACAATCCACAGGGAGGCATGCAAACATGGTCAAAAACAGAGCTGACAGATTGCTGGTAGTTTAGACTCGCTGGTAGTACAAAACAAACTGGCAACCATACACACTAAGACAGGGGTTTATATACACGGGGAGACAATTAGACGCAGGTGGTTAACAAGACACAGGTGGGTAATCAGTGGAAGCGGGAAAACACGAGGAGCAGGAAGTAAAGACTGAGGACATGACACAGGAGGAGAGTTAACAAAATAAAACAGGAAATGACAAGACAAAGACATGAAACAGACTACCATCTGTTTCCAGACTTGACACTTCCCTGACTTTGATTTTCTGTATAACAATAAAGAAAATTAAAAAATGCCACCAAAGTCATGCCTTCTTCTGTTCTCCACAGAAACACTGAGGTTAAATGATGCCTTTCAGAGTGTTTCTATGAGTGGAACATAAAGGGTTGTGTTTTTAATTGTCTTTTACCTGCAGCAGAATGTCGGAGGTGTGTTTCTGGGACTCGCCTCCAGGTTCATCTGTGAGTGCGATCAGTCTGGTGAGGGTTGATGTTTCTCCAGCATCAGCATAGTCTTCTTCTCTACACTTCTCCTCCAGAGACTCGTGCATTAAACAGGACACATTCCAGGCCAGGACTTTTTCGACACTTTTAATGGGAACCTGTCTAAACCAGGTGCTTTGCCAGAGGGCATTAACTGAACGGCCTCCCAAATGCCCTCCTCGGTAAAACGAACATTTGGAGGAGCGGGTGTTCATATTCTGAAACAGCAGGGTGACACGTCCTGTCGAAATGCGCCATTAAATCCACTCCAGAGCCTTGATTTAACTCAAGGTGACGAGGGTTTATAAAAATCATGAAATGTACTATTAACGGCCGGGGGAGCAGAGGTAATGCCGTACAATTACCAGGTCCCACGCTTTTCTATTCTCGGCGGTTTCTGGGTGATTTGTTGGCGACTGGGCCTGCGTCCAGATTAGTGCTGGGATTTATTGGTCACGTCTTGTGTGATTCAGAACAGGTACATTTTAATTGTTTTAAGCGTCTTTACTGTCAAAGAAAAGCACATTATTCAGATCTTATAATGAAGATCTGTGTGAATCTGAGGAAAAAGACTCCGAACAATGATAATAATAATAATAATAATAATAATAATAATAATAATAATAATAATAATAATAATAATAATAATAAAACAGTAATAATAATAATAATAATTTTATTTCGGTAGCACCTTTAAAAACTGACTTTACAAAGTATTCTACAGACGGAGCAGAAGGACAGAACAGCAGAACACAGATAAAAGCAAAGACACGAAAACACAAAGAACACAATAAAACAGATACGTAAACAAACACAAAAACAAAACTGTGAATAAATTGGAGTCTATGAAAGTAGAGAGGGCAGGAATAATGGAACGTGATGCTGTCGAAATAATGCAAAATGAAGGAATGGAATAAATCATCATCTATGTGAATATAAATGAAAAACCAAAACAAGGTCAAATTCAATCTTTCACATTAAAAAGGAACAAAACATGAAGACAAGTCTGAAAAAATGTGTTTTAAAAAGTGACTTAAAAGATGTCACTGAAGAAGACATTTAGTCATTTTAATACCACTGCATGCTTATACATTCTCTTCCTGGACACAGTTGTTTGTTTGTTTGTTTGTTTGTTTGTTTGGTTTCATTTTCAGACAGTGCGCTGTGTTTCAAAACCCTAAAGATAAATGAATGTGTCTAAATTTAACAAACAATGCAATGACTTATTTTTGTAAAGGTGTTGAAAGTGCACCACATAAGCTCAGTCCATTCACTATTTGACCGTTTACAAAAGTAGCACTGGGTCTTTTTGGGTTAAAAGTAGCACGTCTTCATGTATTAAAAACAGCCAATATCTGTAGTTTTCTCTCGCAAAAACATACTGCAGGAGAAATAGTGAAAAAAACATCCCCATGGTAGCAAATTCATCATCCGTCCAAAGGCTGAGGAACATTATAGTCCTCCAAGGCCAGAGACTTGGCCTTGGGTTGAGCTTCGATGTTGTCGAGTGAGAAGAAAAGTCTGTATAAAAGTCGTTTTTCTAGCTGATCCCAGTTCAGACGGAGGGAGGAGATGTTTGGAAAATGACCTGTAATCCATTCCAAACCCCGGCTCCTCCCTCCTGGGCTTCCCTCTGCTGCCTCTGTTGTTTTCATTTTTGACAACATGCTGAAGTACATTTCATTTCTGCAGTGTGCGACCTCTTTCTCAGATCAGTCGGTTCGCGTTCGCCGACGTTGCTGAGCCAGGTGAGCGCGCTCAAAGGAAACATGCGTTTTCGGCACCGGTCGTATCCTGTGGAGAGAAAACCACAGGCTTCTGTAATAACAAGCTTCACCGACTGAGCTGCACAGAACTGGAGGAGTGCTACTTTCATTCTCCTGTGTCACTGTAATTATACTTTTATACCAGGTCACAGTGAATCACAGTCCAACTGGGTCTGGGATTGGACTTTCAGTACTTCCACTGTTTCTAGTTCATGTCCCTAAGCTGTGGAACTGAAATGAGGCTCTCAGGATCAGTCCATATATGTGTTCTGTGGGTGTTTCTATAGTTATGTGACTGTGGTGGGTGGATATAATGAAGTAGGAATCAAATATGTGTTCCCTGATACCAGGCATAAGACTTTAATCAACTTTGGCTTCCTGCAGGACCGGAGGATGATCGCTCTGTCTGGGAAAGAGACGGAAGTATCTTCTACACAGTCCTGGTTCAGAGAGAGGACACGGGGACGCACTAGAAAAAACTAGAAAAGCACTCGGAGAGCACATACCTCCACCAAGGGAGTGTTTGTACTTTCCTCCACTAGATGGTGCTGAATGACCTCATAACCAGCTCTGTGCTGCCATGCTCTATCTCACAATGATACCGAATCCTTTAAAAAAAATTCTGGATCCAGACGGTGATCTGGATCACCACCAAAATGTAATCATCCCTTCTGACCCAGAGCGAACATATGCTGAAAATGTCATCGAAATCTGTCCATAACTTTTTGAGCTATGTTGCTAACAAACAAACAAACTGGAAAAGCACTCGGAGAGCGCATACCTCCGCTAAGTTAGTGTTAGTACTTTTTTTAAGGTAGTGTTTGTACTTTCCTCCACTAGATGGCGCTGAATCACCTCATATGCAACTCTGTGCCATCATGCCCTATCTTGCAATGATAAAGAATCTTTTAAAAAATTCCTGGATCCTGACGGTGATCCAGATCACCTCCAAAATGTAATCATCTCTTCCTTAACCCAGAGCGGACATATCCTGAAAATTTCATCAAAATCCATCCATAACTTTTTGAGTTAT
>JAQQZY010000014.1:28596993-28607452 GCA_030068375.1 Ostorhinchus rueppellii
TCGATTAGATTTTGGTGAAGATCAAACACTACCTTGGCGGAGGTCTGCGCTCTCTGAGTGCTTTTCTAGTTATTAAATATTATTATTATTATTATTATTAGATAATTGCTATTATTTACGTAGAAACCATGAGGAATATAGATTGGGGGTAGGAGTATATAAGTTAGTACAGTGGTACCTCTACTTATGAAATTAATCCGTTCTGGAAGTAGTTTAGTAAGTAGATAATTTCGTTAGTAGAGACGTGTTTTCCATGTAAATGCCCTAATCCGTTCCAAGCCCCCCAAAATGTTGACATAATTTTTTTCTAAACTATAAAAATGTATCCAAACCTCTAACACATACATAAATAATAAAGAATTTAAATGTGTGTTAATTAAATAGTGAATAAAAGTGAACAAAAGTTGATGAAAACGTGTCCGCACTTCCTGCTTCACTATTCACTCTAGCGTGAGACAAGCATACACACAGAAGGACCGCCCTCTGTGTGCCAGGGGGCCGTGCCATAGCCAATGGCGGAGCAGCTCCGAGCGCCGACTGGAACAGTACCGTAAAGTATGGAATAATTGCACCTTTCGTAACTTGAAATTTCTTTTGTTAGTAGAGTCAATATTTTACCGTAAAGGATTTTCGTTACTTGGAAATTTCCTAAGAAGAGTTGTTCATAAGTAGAGGTACCACTGTACTTCATCCTACTCCTTTTCGAGCATGTGTCACTTCCATCGCTACATTGTACATTACATTGTTTTTTCAGTATCACTATTAATATCGGGTTGGTGGGTCTAGTTTTGTTTTACTTTCTTTGTCTACATGTTACAAATAAAATAAAAAAATAAATAAATATCAAACACAGTTCTTGCAAACAAACCTGTTAGTACTAGAATTATTCCCACTGAGAACTGATAACGGAACCAGAATCATTCAGTAATTCAGTAATATTGTAAAGTAAGGGATTACTTTTAAATAACATTAACAAGTAATCAGTAATGGATTACAGTTTGGAGGTGACTTGCACAACGGTGGGTCTAAAACTGAAGCACAAACAGTGGATGGTTTGTGTTTTCTGATGAAGTGTCTGGTCGTTTGCGTTGGTGTGAGGCAGTGTCAGGATCGGACCAGGCCACAGGAAGTGACACCGACACCAAACGACAGCACTTCCCCCCCAAAATGAGGCCAGGGTTCTGCCTCCCACACCCCGTCCTACTGTTCCTTCCTCCCCTTCATCCATAAATCTCCTCCCTTTTCCGCAGCCCCGCAGTCGAAATAGTATTTTAAGGTCAAATGTCACATGTGCGACCTTTTTACCGAGCAGGAGGATGGGTGTGAGCACCGCTGGGATGGCGTCCGCCTTTCACTTGACCCTCATTTCCTGTATTTGTTTATGTGTGTCTTGCATAAATTCCTCCTTCCCTCTGTGATCTGTCCAGCGTCTGCATTTCACTGAATTCTTCTCACACAACTAAGAAGAGTTTGGAAGGAACTGGAGGATTTGTAGTGATCTTTGTAAAATGGTCAGTGTGGATGGAAACAGTGAAGAAACTTTAAGTAGGAATTTGTTTGATTCAGTTATTAATTGTTGGTTAATTGTCCTTTTCCACAGCGGTAGGGTTAGGGGGCGCTACTGCCCACAGTGGAATGCCCCACTGAAGCTGAGTAACAGGGGAGTCACCCTGTCCACACATGTCCATCTGTCCATACATGTCCACACCTGTCAATCTGTCCACACATGTCACTCTGTCCACACCTGTCTATCTGTCCACACCTGTCAATCTGTCCACACATGTCCACACCTGTCCATCTGTCCACACCTGTCCATCTGTCTACATTTGTCCTCCTGTCCACACATGTCCACACCTGTCCACCTGTCCACACCTGTTCATCTGTCCACATTTGTCCTCCTGTCCACACCTGTCCCCACCTGTCCAAAGGCCACCGGTTTGTCCGTGCTGTGGCACCGTGGTTAGGATAGCTGCTCATCAAACCTGATCATGGCGTTGATGAGTTTGAATGGTTTTAGGGACGTGTTGGAGCCAAACACAGAGCAGCCCGTCTGTTTGTGGAAGCGGTGCACCTACACCTAAATACACAAATGTGGGGTCGGTGTCAGATCAGAGCATTTTTCTGGAGGTTGGTCTAGACCACGGTCCTCTGGACTATCTGGTCAGTGACACACAAGTAGAAAACATCCTCTAGGTTCCTGATCCGAACCACAGGTATGTCCTAAAATATGTCCCGCGGGAAAATATCGGCACGAGAGAAAGAGAATGTCAAACTCAGGAAAATCGCCGCTTATCAGTTAATTGTTAATCGATTGATAAGGTCAACCAACCAATGATTAATGGATGGATTATATTATTATTATTATTATTATTATTATTATTATTATTATTATTATTATTATTATTATATAAAATATTCATTTCTACAGCTTTAATCCATTCAATAATATGATCTGGCTGTTTTCAATGCATTGTTTTGGTCACTACAGGTGTGTGCCTTCAGTTAAATTTGATGTCTAGAAATAGGAGCATGTATTCAATGTCAACATTCCGTTTAAATGTGAAATCATGTATTTGGGCAGTCTACTGTTTGAATCATGGAACATCAAAGACAAAAAATGACTAACCATACAGTCGACAGCCAATAAGAAATGTGTTACGAGGAAATGTTTAAAAGTAGAACTGCCCACCACTGAAGAATGGATTGGAATTGTCTATGAAATATATGTTGTGGAGAAGAGAACTCATTCCATCTGAGCTGAAAAAGAAACATTTTATAAGATCTGCTCCAAATAAACTGAGTACATAAACCCAGTCAGATCTGATTATATTTGGTTGTATCAGTGCTTTGTGTGAGGTTGTGATTGTATGAGGTGGTGCACTCCCCTGTTCTTATCGTTTCAACTTAAATTAATGGTCTGTCAAAGACAATTATAGAAGGGCAACAACGCTGTAATCATTGCATTTTTCTTTATCCAGTGTATTTTATTTTCTTGAATGAAAAGGGTTGTAATCAATGTATGCGATGGACATGTGCATTTCTAATAAAAGGACAATTTCAAAAAAAGAAACAGGAACAACCGACAAAATAAAAGCTCTTTTAAGCAATAAATCAATCCCATCCACTGAAAGACTTGAAGGCTTTTATATTTGCACACTTCTGGAGGCAGCTGCTGTACTGTACTGAGCAGGTGCTTTGGACTAAATATGATCACTTCTGTTTATTTATTGACCAGGGAAACTAGACGTAAAGGTCCGACTGTAATACAATAAAGGCCCGGTACCTTCTGCAGCTGAGAGAAATAAACACCTGGATATGATTTAGAGGAAATCCAGCAGATACAAATACAGTCGTGTTGTAAAATGTGAACGTATGAGCAGAAGCTGTGGGGTTTGTTGGAACGTCTGTAAACGGTCATTTTAAGCCGAGGTGGAAACGTTAGTGATGTGCTCCGACATTTTTCTACACAACATGGGCTTGAGCTTTGTCATTTCACTTTTCTCATTACGTCCCCCCTCCCCCCTCCCTTTCAACCCACCCTCACTTCCTCTCGGTCCACCCCACCCCCCACCAGTGACGAAGAAAAGCACTTCCTGGGGTCGTGTCGTGTCAAAACCTGCTGTTTAGCCTTAAAGCTCCACAGGAAAGGGTGTGTATGGGGGGGTTTAATAAGAAAAATAACTAATGTGCTTGAAGTAAAAGCAGTAAAAGGCTCTCAGGTTGAACTGTTCACGGCTTCGGCTCCAGGAACGCTGCTGTTTTCAGGTGTGGATTCCAAAGACCTGGAAATGAAAGGTTCACTCACTGACTTTGCCGATTTCCCCACATGGGTCGTCGCTGTTTCTTTTATCTCGGCTTCAGTTGAGCAGCACTATGCAAACATATATTTCCCAAAAGATTAAAATAAATGTTTTACTGAGCAAACGTGAAATTCCTTTTATAGTCACTAATCCAAATTTATCAGCTAATATAGAATATATAATTAATCTAATCATTATTTTAGCAAAATACTATTTGCACAAAATGATTTGGTAGAAAAATATACCCTCCTTCTATAAATTCAAAATAACAGATCTGAAATCATGTTGGAATAACACTGAAAATGTGAAAAGGAAAACAATAAATTAAGCAAAAACTAAATAATATCATGGGTTTAATTTGAATGTGTAGCAGAGCCCTGAGCGTTGAGCATTGTTTTGTTACTGTTATTGTGAAAAAGGTCTTTCCATTGCAGTTTTGCATAATATACCAAATTTCACAACACCTGAAAAACCACCTCTTTCCAGCACAAAAAATTTCAATCAAAACATGACAGTTTTGGTGAAATTGTCATTATTCCATTAGGTAAATTTATATGTGCAAGATATATTTGCAATATTTGAGGGTCAATGGAAAAGTGGCTATTGTGTACCATTGTATAAAAAACAAAATCAATAAACATACTGGTGGAAAAAAAACATTTAAATTAAATGAGCAGCACTGAAAGTTCCCAGAGTAACTTAAAGCAAAAGCAAAGACAACCGTCAGTCATCATGTGCTGTTTTAATTTAAGGAAACATCAGCATCGACTCCAGTAATGTGAGGGAGCCGGTTATCGCCTGCCGTTTGTTGGTGGTTTGTATGTTTGTATCTGCTGGTGTTGCTCCTGCAGGGGACGTCCCTGCTGCTGGCTTATCCTTCTAATCTTTGTTTTTCTTTTTTTTTCTTTTCTTGATGTGCAGGAAAGCAGTACTGGGTGTTTAAGGACACCGTGCTGCAGTCTGGATACCCGAAGGACATCACCCAGTTCGGCCATGGCATGCCAGCCCAGAGCATCGAAACGGCCGTGTGGTGGGAGGACGTGGCCAAGACCTACTTCTTCAAGGGGGACAGGTGAGTAAAGGGACGGGGGATCATAAGAATGTATTGATTCAGCTTCTATTATCAATATTAGTTATCGATTCCATTCCATATTGATTCTCATCGGATTAAAGAATAAACTAGGAAAGCACTCGGAGACCGCAGACCTCCGCCAAGATAGTGTTTGTACTTTTTTTTTTTTTTAAGGTAGTGTTTGTATTTTTTTAAAGGTAGTGTTAGTACTTTCCTCCACTAGATGGCGGTGAATGACCTCATACAGCTCTGTGCCACCATGCCATATCTCACAGTGATAAAGAATCCTTTAAAAAGTTCCTGGATCCAGACGGTGATTCAAAACGCCTCCAAAATGTAATCATCTCTTCCTTGACCCAGTGGACATACCCTGAAAATTTCATCAAAATCCGCCCATAACTTTTTGAGTTATGTTGCTAATAAACAAAGTCAGTTCATCATCAAGGATTGGCAAATATGCACCAACTCTACAAGAAAAAAGGGGTGAGTAAAAACACAAAATCTGAGGACAAAGCTACTCAAAGCAATTGAAAACATCTGTCTGATCATTTCACTTGACAAGGTTGTTGAATTCAAATGGTTAAAATAATCATGTCCACAGATGTATGAACACTTCAAATAAGAAATGAACTCTGAAAATGAGATAAATTATCTAACACTTCCAAAAAAACTACATGAAAAAAAATAGTACCGCATCATTTTCACGTCCTTTTCACCGTGTTACATGCGGAATTTTAATTTTTTTTTTTTAAATATAAAAAAAATATAAGATTGTGTTTTATCTGAAAAATTGTTTTTCTTTGATCTCAGTTGTCGGTATTTATTTTTAAAACAGACCCAAAGTGCTTCCAAACTTGCTTTATAACATTCGTCTACATCTGGTTTGACTTTTTAGCCCGTGTTTTTAGGACGTGTTTCATCAAAGTACCCTCATACCATGAAAATCAGAAATATTACCTACTGAAGTCCAGGGACATGACCTCTGTGGACTCGTATGGTCATGTTGTGTCCAAAGGTTTTGGCGGCGACACAGACTCAGTCTCTGCATGAATGGATTTAATTTGCCAGGACATCTTTGGCACTTCCTGTTTGTCATGTAAACACATAACTAGGATTCTACTGATATTTTCACATTTCATCCAGATAAAGTTTGTGGTTGAAGTCGCTGAAAACTCAGTCCAACACTTCCTGTTGGTCAAACAGAGTTCACTGATGGATTCATAGTTGCAGATCCAGTGGTTTTGGATGTAAAATGGTCATTTCAAACCAGTTTGTCCAGTTTGGGTCACTGCAGGTGTGTGTTTTGTGGGTAGAAATAGGAACAACTGACAAAATAAAAGCTCTTTTAATCAATGAATGAATTTCATCCACTGAAACACTTGAAAGCTTCTTTTTTTTTTTAACAATTATAGAGATAGGTATTGTACTTTAGGCACTGCAAAACTAAATGTACTTTGGACTAAATATGATCAGCTTATTAAACCAGAGGAAATTACAAGTTAAAGCTAATTTTATAAAAACCTGGATATGATTTGGGGGAAAAAATTAAAGTCTAGGGTGTAGGTACCAATTATTGAAGCCAAATCTGTCATTGAATTGGGGTGGGGTGGGGGGTGAAAATGTACTGTAGCAACTGAATGTAAAGGGATGGGTTCCATAAGTGCTGTAACAACCGCAACAGGCGTGAAAACGAAAGGAAAACTTAACTTTAAATGTCCGACTCCTTCTTCTATGCCTCTTTTTTGCTGCAGAGTTGAAACTAAATTTTCACAATTTCTAATCTATATCCACTGCTCCCCCTGAAAATGCTGGACCCCAGGACTTTGCCATGTTTACCCCCCCCCCTATACAGCCCCCCAGCAGTCACTAGTGTTGTACAATGTTCAAGAAAGACACTGATGAGTGAGAAGAAAGTGCAGTATTTGTTGTCGTGTCTGTAAAATGGTCATTTCCAGCTAAGGTGGAAACATTTGTGAAAAGCTCAGACACAACACGGGCTTAAATTCCAGGAATGCCATGAATGTGACTGGAACAGATGTGCTGTTACTGAGAGGAAATATCCTGTGTTAGAATAACACTGTCACAGGCACCAGGAAAGCCTATACAGAGAAGAACGCCGGACAAATATTGGTCTAATATTCTGTGTAAGTATTTCATCAATTTTAAATCAGTTTGCACAGAAAATCAATGGAAGGATCGGATGAAGGAGCCGGTGACCACGTTGGGGACAGGACTGATGTCGGCTTCTAAACCTGTGTGTTTTCACTGGTTTTATTTCAATGTGCATCATGTGGTTTAGTGTTTTTCCCATGAATGCTGAGGGTTTGTTTTGGAAGTCATAAATTCCCAATTTATGATGAGTTTTTATTTTATTTCTCAAAAAAAAAACCAAAAAAAACATTCATAGCAGTCAGTTACAGTCAGGTCATCATGGATAAAATTTTGGTGAGTGTAATATAATAAAGCAACATTGATTTTAACTGACACTGCGCCATGCAGTGACATTTCCTTTAATATATGTACAAACGGCGCATTTATTGACTGACAATAAAGGAAGTCTAAGTATAAAATGTTCAACAAAACAAGTGGTTCCAGGCACAACAACCCCGCCCCTCACACATATTATAGCTTATTTCAGTATCGATCCAGCTGATGTCATCATGTCTGTGCGTGTGCGGATGTCAGCATATCAGCTTCCTCTATATATGTGCCAAGACTGAGGTAAATTAAAACAAAATTGATGTTTTATAGACATTTGAAAATTATCCCATTATAAGTAAATGGGAGGGGAAAAAAGATTTTAAAAATCCTAAAAATATTTAACTTTGACCTACTTTTCCCAAAATGTAATGCCTTCTGTTAAGATTCACTGGCAATCTATAAACCAAATTTATTGTGAGTTCAACCAATAGTTTTGCTGCTACAGACAATTGAAATTTTGCCCATTATAAGTAAATGGAGAAAAAACATTTTTAAAACATTCCTAAAAATTTTTTGCTTTAACCTATTTTTCCCCAAAATGTATTGAGATTTTTCTGGATGACTTGCAATCTCTAAACCCAATTTGGTATGAATTCACCCAATAGTTTTGCTGCTAGTGTTACAAACTGAACCAAAAACATACCCTTGCCTTCCTTTCAGGGGGCGGGGCAATAATCTGGCAATTTCCAAACTTTCATTCCTCTACATCTGCTGAATGGTTATTGTCCAGTTTCAGTCACTGCAGGTGTGTGTCTTTTTCAGCTAAACTTTCCTGCATAGAAACAGGAATGGTTTTTACACGATTTAAAAAAAATTTTTTTACCTCCAAACTAACAACAGCTGTGGTAATTATCCAAAACTCCTTTTACTGAATTCCATCAGTCGGAATAGTAACTGCAGCTCCACTGGTTGGCGGTAAACTACTGGAAACAGATTGCAATTTAGCATATAAACAGAGTCTAATTTAACAGATATGTTGACCAAAAAGCCCACATAGCTGATTATAAACCTGCTGTTCAATGTGGCTTCATACAAATGAGCACCTGCTTCCTGTGATTTGTTACTGTTCAGGTACTGGCGCTACAACGAGGAGATGAGGACCATGGATCCCGGCTACCCGAAGCCCATCACGGTGTGGAGAGGTGTGCCCGAGTCACCACAGGGGGCCTTCGTCGACAAAGGCAATGGTACGATTTGTCCTGCCCAGTTTTGGGACTTGGCGACAACAGTGCGGTTCACGTGCCAGGCAACATTGATTTCAACCAGTCGCTGGCACTCGGGCACTCAGTGTCCGGGGCGTAAAAGCAGGGTGGCATTGATTGAAATTTGCCCCAATTATTTCAGCGAGTCTTAGCGGGTGGCACACTTCCACACATGCAACACCAAAGGGAAACCAGCTGAGAGGAAGCATTTGTTTCTTGCAGATGAATGATGAAAAGAGGTCAGCTTGCCCAGAAATGCATTGTTTCACAACAAAAATGTTCCGTAATCAGCCCGCCCCCTCTTTGCATGCCTTAAGACCCAGTTGGAACAGGACTGTGGAAAACAAAAAGGACAAGACCACCGCTGGGCGCTCGTTCCGGTTTAAGCCAGTTGGCGTCGGTGCCAGTTGGGAGGCGGGACTTCTCATTTTTCAAGCGCTCACCCTTTGGCCACTCAGATAGCGTAAAGAGGGAGAAACTGCTCCCATTGGACGCCTGATGCCAGGTGGGTTTGGCACAGCCTGGGTTGGAAAAAGCAGGGCAGGTGGTGCTGAACGCTCAGACCATCTGTGCTGCAGATCCACCGCCAGATCCGTCTTGCGGGCGCGTCGGCCAGGTGGAGCGGGCATCAATCGGAGCATGAAGGATGGAGTGGTATCCAAGGGAACCATGGGTGTTTATGTCCGTCACATGTATCTGTACTCTGTGCATGTCAGCCGGCTTTGGTTTGGAGAGTCAGTCGGATCGCAGAACGTAACATTGACCCAGAAAACTCGACATAATTGAGTACGCGGCGGCCGATGATGAAACTGAGCGTGAGGCGATAGATTTCAGAGCAGACGCCCCAGGGCTGACATGACCCGACTCCAACCCACAACAGCTCAGGCCGTCTCACCTCCCATGAATCTGCTCATTCTGTTATCTTTAATAACCCCCTCATCAGGATCTGGGCGTCTCTAAATAACCCTTTTTACACCTCATTTGTTTTCAGTGTAGGAGAAAAATGTGGTAGAAGTTGGTGCCAGTTTGGAAAAAGCTCTCCAGAGTGCTTTTATTCCTTCAGCTCATCACAAAACTCAGATGAACTCAGATGAATGGGGTTCTGTTTAGGTCGGTGTGTTTGTCCTTGCCTACACATCCCCGGAAACTAGTAATCAGGTTGTGAAAAAACTTTGGGCCACAGCCATTTGATATAGTATCTATTTTTGTCTCGTAGCCTTATTCACACGTCGGCTTAGTTGGATAAAAGCTGCGCTGCCGTTGTCCTACGCACTAACACTGAGAGCTGTATTTGGGTGAATACGTTACCGCCTCCATATGTACAAATGACCATTTATGGTTTCAGACGGAGTTCAGTTCCTGGTGTATCTGCTCACTGAACTAAAGGACGACACTACCTCCTGTTCTTGAAAGAGGAAGAACCAACAACAGGAATTTAATAAATAAATCACAAATAGGAGTCAGTTCCAGTTGGTGTTGGGGTCAACGCTCGGGAAAAAAACTAAATCTAAAGTGTGTTTTTCTCATTTCTAGTCCAAATATCTCATCATACTTAAAATGTGTTTGCAATGAGTTTGCATAAAAATGTATAAACTGATTTACTAACACTAGTCGCTTTTCATTGACCCAAATATCGCAAATATGACTTGTGTATAAAAATGTACCGAATGGAAAAATTTTGTCAAAACTTTTGTCTTTCCATTAAAAGTTTTTGTGCTGGCAAGAGGTGGTTTTTCGAGCATTGCAAAAATTGGTATATTACACAAAATTGCAATGGAAAGACCTTTTTTCGTAATTAGAGTCAAATGAATTTTAAAAAAAAGGGTAACACGGTGGTGCAGTGGTTAGCACACGTGCCTCACAGCAAGAAGGACCCGGGTTCGTTTCCCGGGCGATCCTTGGGA